>PVKC010032405.1:0-14270 GCA_004027635.1 Crocidura indochinensis | reverse complement strand
GGGGGTGAAAAAAAAAAGTTAAAAAAAAAAAAGAAAAGAAAAAAAAATAAATAAATAAATAAGGCCTCCCAATTCTTATCACAGGCTGTGTTCTTCACACTGACTGTATAGAAAGAGGAGGTACAGTAAATGCACCCCAAATACACCTCAACCCAGACCCTTGCCTGGTCTGTATTGGGAATTTAGGGGACAAAAAAAATATTCTTAATATTTTATTAGGAAATTCCATTGTGTACTCAAAAATTAATCCTGGCACTGTTTGGGGACAATATAAGATACCAGGAACCAAACAAAGGTCTGAGTGATGCAAAACAAACGTTTTCTCGATACACTATCTCTATTCCCCTTTGGCAATTTTTGTCCTATATTGGGACAAATTTTTTAATTTAATTTTGGAGTTTACCCATTCTATCAACATTTGTATAGAAAAGTATCAGCTCACTTGATTTTATAAGCAAACTGGATGCCTCACATTCTAAAATGCATTGAGGAGGGCCAGAAGGACATTACAGCAGTTAAGGTGCTTGTATTGTGTGCATTGGATCCTGCTTTGATTCCCCAGAACTTCATAGGGTGCCCCTGAGCCCTACTTGTGTGGTTCCAACCTCCCCAACAAAAGTCTTCTTTCTAAGATGCATTAAATATAATTTAATATAGGGGCCCGGGAGATAGCATGTTGGTAAGGCGTTTGCCTTTCATGCAAAAGGTCATCGATTTGAATCCCAGTGCCCCATATGGTCCCCCGTGCCTGCCAGGATCAATTTCTGAGCATGGAGCCAGGTGTGACCCCTGAGCACTGCCGGGTGTGACCCAAAAACCAAAAAAAAAATACAAAAAAAATATAATTTAATATAGAGGGCATAGGTGCATTAAATATCTATTGTTCATTTTCAGGTTCATTCTCTTTGTTTGCCCCCTTACTGATTTTCTCTGTCCTACACATCTTATGGCAGAAAACAGCCATCCAGCCATTCTTAGTTCCTCAGCCCCTGTGCTGATACATACACATTTTTGGAAATGTGACCTCTATATGAAACCATCAGCATAATCTCTTCCTAGTGTTCCAGTCTATTTGGATCATTGCTTCTTTCTCTTTTTAATCTCTGCAGCAATAGGCTTCCTAGATACATACACAGAGAGAGACACTGCTATTCTCTTCATTATATCCCTCTCTTCTTTTCCCTCCTCTCTCTCTCCCCCATCTCTCTGTCTCTCTCTTCTCTGTCTGTCTGTCTGTTTGTCTGTCTCTCTCTTTCTCTCTCTCCTCTAATTCAAACTGTCAACAAGAGAGATGCCAGCAGGTCCCATTTAAGCGTCTGCCCAGTCCAGATCCAGACCACAACCTACCTTGTGAACATCACAGGCAGACAGGAGGCATGAAATTTGGAAATGGCTTCAGCATTTCAAAAGAGAGCAGAGTGACCTATGATTTCATGATGCTTAATATTTTTAGCTGCAGCAGACCGTGAAAAGCACTTTTATTCTAATTCCTAAACTAATTCAGAGGTCAGCATCTTTTGGGGGATTGTTATGTAATAAGAATACCAACTAACATTTAGTATAATTTACCTCATATCATCGGTTTGCCACTCATCATCCCAAATTGTAACCAAATACTAATGCAGCAATACATACAATTCCATATGTTTCCTAAAAAAAAAAAATATTGAGAGGAGCTCATGTGGGAGAACCCACACCTTCCTGTTTGAGGTTCTGGCCTTTGTCCCAGCATAGCACCATGGGGCATGGCTCCTATTTTAGATAAACATAAGTAAATGTCTTGGTTCTTTGGGGTGGGACAACAATAAAAGCTTCAGTTTGTTAGGAAACTTGCAAAATTCTTGGCCTTCAAATAGCTTTTGCAAAGCAATGCAGGGATGAGTCAAGTATAATTGAATCAAGAACATATGGATTAAATGCTCTCTTAAATACACAGGAGTATAGAAATGAAGGGGAAGGGAATGTGCCAAATGTGTTACCAAAATAAAACACTTTCAAAATAATTTAAGACAGTCAACAGACCCCAAACACAGCTGTGTTCTCTTATGTCTAAAAATGCATTTTTCCCTTGGATGCCTTGATATGTTAATTTCATTTTTGTTAAGTGCCTACAGCATATTAGGCACCTTGGAGTGTTCAACAAGTCTGAAGTGAGAACTTCCTATTTGGAAATGTGACCTCTACATGAAACCATCAGCATAATTTCTTCCTAGTGTTCCACGTCTATTTGGATCATTGCTTCTTTCTCTTTTTAATCTCTGCAGCAATAGACTTCCTATTGCTGCAATGGAATGTGATGGCCTCCACCCACTTAACAGGAATGCACTTTTTGGAGAGGGCAAACTTGGATTTGGTTTGAAGTAGAGAAGTAGTGGATGGCGATGAAATCTAATCAAATTGACTCCTTGGCTCAAAGAGGAAAAATCGGTAGCTGTTTATAGACATGGAATGAGTTTATTGCTGTGATCTCCACATATGTGTGACTTCTCATATTTGTTATTCTTGTTAGTTGTGGGGGTTAGTCCTGATGGCACTCAAGGGCCACCAGGCAAAGCATGTGTTCTACTCTTTGAGCTGCTTCCCCAGTTCTGCTATTATTGTTGTTTCATTGCAAGTCTAGAATTTGCTAAGCCTGGGTAATCTGGTGAGGTTCAGGATTTTTTTCCCACCACTTCCAATAGTTAATTGGGTAAATTATAGCTTAAGTCCTATCACAGAAGACAAGGATCTCGCTTCTCTGCATTCTGCTTTGGTCAAGGGTGGGCCATCCAGGTGGAAAAGAACATAGTAGAAGTGACTCTTAGAAGGGGAGCTGCTTCATTATCTGAGGCATGGCAGTCACCAGATTTCCCATGTTGGTCAACACTAAGTCTCTATTCAAGCCAAAGCAGCTTATCTAAAAGTATCTGAGAGTGGTCACTAAATCTGGAATGTAAAATTGATTATAATTGACTTTCACTCTATTATGTAAGAGCAGTTGATGTGATTGATGTTTATGACCCAGGAAGTGTGAAGAAGCTCATATGTCTAACAATGTCTAGCAGGAAATGGAGCCATGATGTCATGTCTAGTTCTCCCCCCCCCCACTGCGTGACTCCTGGAAGCCCTGAGGCAGATGGACTAAGAGAACACTTTCTGCTCCGACCCAAATCCTTGGCCCGCTGTCCCCCAGCTTCTTCTTATGCTTGTCTGTGTGGTCCTTAGTGTATCTGTGTGGGTCATTACTGACTACTATCAAAGCTCTGATTGTTCTTTAAACAAAACTCTCCATCTGTGTCTGTAATTTATGAAAACAGAAATTGACATGAACATTACCAGTGATATTCCAATATAAGCTGTCACAAATATTGTGTCCTATAAAATGCTCAACCAAAAATGCTCTCAAATTATTTTCTTACTCTGAGATATCTTCTTGTGCTGTTTCCAAAACCCGACAGTCTGGATGTCCCAAATCTAATTTGTATTTTCTGTACAAACTGTTCTGCTTTATTGGGTTGGTTCATCCTAGATAAATAAAATCTGAGATCATCAGAAGAATAACTTATTGGATCAAAAGCAGTCATCCCTCATCACTTTCCTTGCTCTGCCTTTTGCCCTGCAGGAAAGTTCAACTCAATAAATATTTATGAGGTACCTATTATGACCTAGGCACAGGGCCAGAGATTGAAAGAGGAATAGTACATGGCCCCCTTCTTCCAAGCATATGACCCAAAGGGGAATTAGACTTGTACATTTTATACAATGTAGTAGAAGTATATAATGGGTGGAATGGGAACATATAGCTCCAGGGATGTGTTCTTTTCCATTTTTAGACTTTGAAGAAATTGATTGAGAGTCTGTGGTTTACAATATGATTCTTTCCCATTCACATAACTCCTATACCACACTCCTCACCAATGTTTTCACCTCCTCCCCCAAGGACACCAATGAGCTTCCTGCTCAACATTCCCCAACTCAGTTTGTGGATCATTTCTCGCATTTTATGTTTTATAATAATTTTTTTAATTCCCACCACCAATGCCCCCTGCTCCCTCCTCCTCACCCCTGCCTGTATTCAAGACGGGTATTATACTTATTTCACTCATTATCATTGTTTTTTGTTTTGTTTTGTTTTGTTTTGTTTTGTTTCTGTTTGTTTTTTGGTTTTTGGGTCATACCCGGCAGTGCTCAGGGGTTACTCATGGCTCCATGCTCAGAAATTGCTCGTGGCAGGCACGGGGGGCCATATGGGGCACCGGGATTCAAACCGATGACCTTTTGCACGAAAGGCAAACGCCTTACCTCCATGCTATCTCCCGGGCCCCACTCATTATCATTGTTATAATAGTTTTTAGTGTAGTCATTTCTCTAACTGCACTCACCAGCCTTTGTGCTAAGTATCCTGGGCCTATCATATTATGTTTTATAATAAATATTATATAAATTAAAAAGTATTATCCAAGTAAGTCAATTATCCTCTATATTGTTCATATATCTGAAGAGTTGTCCTCAGTAATTGGTGGAGTTCAGTCAAGTGATAATCTTCTGCAAATCTTCTGGCAAGGACGATTGTCAGCTGCATTTCTGCTTCTAATATTTTGAGTGTTGTTTTGAAAGCTCCAAAGTGGAGAAATGAGGTGTAGGAAAGAAATGAAACAATGTTTAAGGAACATAAATAGTAACTTCTTAGCTTTCTATAAAATTTATGACTATTCTAAAGTGAAAAATTTTGATCCTTTTGGGTAATGGGGAGATGAATTCTTTCTACCTGCTGACTAGCTGATAAAGGACATTGTGGGCTTATCATAATTTTTTTTACTTTTTATTTTATTTTTTAATTTTTTAATTGGGGGCTGGTTTTGGATCACACCCGGCACTGCTCAGGGGTTACTCCTGGCTCTATGCTCAGAAATCACCCCTGGCAGGCACTGGGGACCATATGGGATGTGGGGATTCAAACCATCGTCCTTTTGTATGAAAGGCAAATGCCTTACCTCCATGCTATCTCTCTGGCACCCACTTTTTATTTTTATCTATCTAAGGGGCTAATATTGTCTATTTAAAACTTGCTTTTGCTTATTTTCTTTTTTCTCTTTTGCTCATTTTCTGTCTATGTTGTTTTTTTCTTTTTCTCTATATAAAAATCTACTTTGCTCATTTTCTCTGTCTTTTTTTCTCTTTTGCTCATTTACTTTCTCTCTGAATCTCTTTTACATATTTTCACTCTGAATCTCTTGTGCTTATTTTATCTCTCTAAATTGCTTTATTGCTAATTTTCTCTGTCTTTTTCTCTATTCAATTTCTCTTTCGAAATTCAAGAAGAAAAAGATATAAGTAAAATGGTGGATGTTGTAAAGGGAGAGAAAAATGAATGGAGAGAAATGAATGAGAAATGAAAGAAAAGAAGAAATAAAAGAAAAATGAAATGTTTTTTTTCTCTTTTGCTCATTTTCTATCTTGTATTTTTTCTTTTTCTCTATATAAAATCTCCTTTGCACATTTTCTGTCTTTTTTCTTTTGCTCATTTACTGTCTCTTTTCTCTCTGAAGCTCTTTTGCCTATTTTCTCTCTAAATTGCTTTATTGCTAATTTTTGTCTTTTTCTCTATTCAATTTCTTTCTTTTATTCGTGTCTCTTTCATTCATTTCATTTTTCTCTTTTATTTCTCTTTTTCTTTCATTTCTCTCCATCATTCATAGTTCTTTACAACATCCACTATTTTACTTATATTTTTTTTTCTTCTTGAAGTCCTTGCAGAATCCATATTTCAATTGTGTTCACCCATTCAGGGAACCAGCTGCAAAAGTCACAAAGCTACAAGACTGCAAGGGCTGGGGTCCCTACTGCTGGGTGGGGTGAGGTGCCCACCTAGAGATTCCAAAATGTAGCAATGCAGGACCTGCCTGCTGGAGAGGTCCAAGTGAGTGGGGGAGGAGAGAAAGAAAGGGGGAAAGGGGAGGGAGAGGGGGAAAAAGAGAGGGAGAAAAAGAGAGGAAGAGGGAGGAGAGGGAGAGAGAGCGCGCGCCAGAGAGAGAAATTGCAGGTGCTTTATCTCAGGCCCAGGCCCAGGGGACCTGGGTTTCTGATCCCCTGTGGACCAGCAGGCTCTGTTTCAGACTCTTAGGCCCCCCAATAATTGCCAGGCTCTCCTTTTTATACTTTGGGGGCAGTTGACAGTTACAGGGACCATGTCCCAGTTCAGGTGCCATTACAACCAGTGTGCCATCACCCCTTAAAGATACATTGACTAATTCCCTTAAATACATTAGCAGTGCTGGTCTGGGGGAGAAGCAGGCTCTGGTCAGTGGAAAAAAGCTGGGGGCTGTTCTATTGGAGAAACAAGGACTGGTCTGAGGGGGAATGGGTGCTGCCCTGGGAAGAAATAAGGGTTAGTCTAAAGAAGAAGCAGGGACTAGAGTGAGAAGTGCAAATTGTCCACACTTGGCTTTTCTTTTCTTCTTGCAGTAACAGGCACTTTCCATGGTCTGACACAAATATTTCACGATGTGCAGAAGAATTAACTTAAACATGAAGAATGGAATGAGCAAGAATTTCTACCAGGGAGCTGGGACTCCTGGCAAAAGAGTGTCCACTCCTGGGACTCTGACGTCCTGAGCTCATATTCTGGGATGTAACCTAATTTGAGGATCTGTGAGTAAAATGTTCTTCAAATTCACCAGCTTTATGAATTGGATGTCTGTGTGTTTCTTTTTCCTCTGGCATTTTATTGCCCCCAGTATTATAATCCTTGAATATTAAATCTATTAAATTGCTTCTACTCAGGGCCCGGGAGATAGCATGGAGGTAAGGTATTTGCCTTTCATGCAAAAAGGTCATCGGTTCGAATCCCGGTGCCCCATATGGTCCCCCGTGCCTGCCAGGAGCAATTTCTGAGCATGGAGCCAGGAATAACCCCTGAGCACTGCCGGGTGTGACCCAAAAACCACAAAAAAAAAAAATTGCTTCTACTCAATTCAGAAATGACCCATGTACCATGAAGCCCACAGCGGGAAGTGATGCATAAATAGTCTGTGTACTGTGTTTACATACCAGCACTTAGTGGTTGCTGGCTTTGTGTCTTTGCTATACTCAATACTCAATACTGTGTATTGATGAGAGATCACTTTAATGTGAAACCTCAGGCTCAGCTGATAGTGTCATACACCAGCTCCTTTAGCTGTTTATCTGTTCACTCAGAAATGCCAGGTTGTGGAGCTCATCTGCACTGTTCAGGCAGCCATGACTTCACCCTTCTAGGCCTGCTGCCCTGCACTGAAGCAGTATCAGGACTCAGTCTGCAGTGCACTGTCTCCTGGTCCAACTCTACCCACAGTCTACAAGACTGCACAAAACACTGGCTTCAGTGCCCATGTGGATAATTGCAAAGTCAGTGCAGTCACTGGCTTGACTTCCATATACTGCATCCATTAACAGGTTTTTGAAACTTGATCTTACTGGACAAATGAGTGCCTATTACAGGACTACAGAGCCTGTAATTATAAAACTTACACTTATAAAATTCAAACTAACAATAAAATTTGCGTTTTGGGAATTTGCCAAGAGCTGGAAATAGTTTCCAACAGAAGGGATGGTAGAGGGGCGAGAGAGAGAGAGAGAGAGAGAGAGAGAGAGAGAGAGAGAGAGAGAGAGCACAGCAGTATGACATTTGCCTTGCATGCAACCGATCCAGGACAGATGGTGGTAGGAATCCTGGCATCCCACATGGTTCCCTGTGCCTGCGAGGAGCGATTTCTGAGCACAGAGCCAGGAGCAACCCTGAGCACTGATGGGTGTGACCCCAAAAACAAAAAGACAAACAAACGAAGAAACAAAAGGAATGGTGGAAAACTGCCCAAACTTTGAAACAATGCTGGAAGTAACACAGTGCAAAAGATCAGAGCCAATCATTTGGGAAGCAAGGTAAATGGCTTTGAGATCTCATAGAAGAAAATCACAGATTATACTTTCTCAGTCCTTTTCTGTTCTGAGGTTTCTTTCCCTATTGAAGAAAGTTGGATACATCAGCTCAAGAAGAATCTTTTTTGACCAAGAGCTCCAAATGCACTTGTCATATGTGAGACATGGAGATATTTTAAATTTTTAAAAACAGAATAGGTTCTAAACAGAAGGAACAGGGTGGAGTAACCATGATAAGCACTACCAGAAGGTAATTTGGTCCTGGAGAATTAAAGAAGAATTTATACCTAAAATAATTCAACTAACCACAAGTGTACATTGTTTTTCTAAAAAAAAATTCACGTTTTCTATCATTTACCTACTTAATCAAATCGTAACCTGCATCCTAAAGGTTGTTTAAGGAAGATGACTTTGACTGAACTTGTTCTTGCACTAAAGATACTTTCTTAATGTCCAGTGTCAGGGCTTTGTGCTTATGAAGAACACCTGCTGCTAACTCACCACTCCATGACCTCTTTCTAGAAGGTCACATACACCTAAGTGACTGTTACTTCTCCAGGAAAATGCATAACAAAAAATTGAGATTGACACTTCCCTTCTAAGTGATTGGGGTTTCCCGCTGAGAAAGTGTTCTCAGATCAGTGTTGGTATGAGAGAGTGTACTGGGATCAGTGTTGGGGTGACACTGTGTCCTTGGGTCAATGGTGGGATGACAGAGTGACACACACACTCAAACTCACAGACATGCAGTCATTCAAACATTCTCACTCACAGACACACTACATATTCACTCATCCATGTCCATTCACACCCATATATACTCATACAAGCACATAGATTCTTCACACACTCACCCCTATGCACATTAACTAATACTCATTCACACTTACTCACCACATGCACTAGGTTCATTCACACTCAGACTGACACACAATCATATACATGCAAAAAGATTCATGCACACTTGCAGAATCACGCATCTATACCCTCCACACACATACACAGATTCACTCATACACACAGTAAAGGTCACACATGCAGACACATATACTCCCATAAATACACACATAAACTCACATATCACACTCTTTACTCACACTGTCACACACACACACACACACACACACACACACACATATACCCACCATCAAGCACCCAGTGATATACTGACAGCAGGCTGAGAAACTGAACCTGAGGAGTTGGGTCCTGCAAATTATAGTCAGCTGATTTGAGAGTGACTGGCCTGCAGGACCCTCTTGTCCTTGGACTTCATGACCATGGCCATGTGGGTATGTGTCTGGATACTGACTCCCCTCAGGCTGGCTCAGACATTTGTGTTCCCTGCCCCACACTGTCCAGGTTTCTTTTTAGGCGAGGATGCCTTTCACTGTCCCATCATAGGGTGCAGAATTGAGGGCTTTCCTCCTTGAGCATTGAATGCTGAGCAACAAGGTCATTTTTTAGTGTCCACTTGGCCTCTTTCTGCATGCATCAGGCTCTTAGCGAGTCTCTCAGTGAGACACAAAGTAATCTAATCACGGTCTCCATTAAGGAAATCAAACTGATCTCTTGGAATAGAACCCTTTTCTGTTTCTTAAGAGGAGCATTAATTAGGGAATAACTCCTGGATGGCTCAAGTTACTGACATTGTGGAAGATTCTACTCTTCCTGAGTCTCTTGAAAATTTTCATCTTCCTTACCAGATGAGGTATCTCAGTGTTAATATTTAGGGGACAGGGAGTTTATGATTTTGAATGAAAATATGGACCCAGCCAGTGGGGTTTTCCCTCATTAATTTTCCAGCTCCATAGTCTCAACATTTGATGCACCAGCACAAGTGTGTTTGGAATATTGTTTCCTGTTGTGTTTTATGAGATTTCTTATAAACAACATGGCCACGCTGTCATTTTTATTATTTCTTTTTATACCTAGGAAAATGTCTTTCCTGGGACCTTTGTAATAGTTTTAGAACTGAGGTTATGCTGTCAGTCTCCCTTTTCATAATTCTTTTCACTGAACAAGTATTTGAATTTGCAAGAATTAAAGTGTATTGTAAACTTACTTTTTGAGGTTCCAAATTTGCAAAAGTTCATTGAAAGAATGTTTTTAAGGGTCTAAATTCTTGTGTTACTCTGATTGGAGTGTTACATTCTCTGCTATTTGCTTTGAATTTGTTTTTCTCTAATGATAAAACTTATCATTTTTGGTCCCCTCACCCATGTCTAGAGTGTTTGTTCCTGTGCTCAGGCACCAAGTAACTATTTATGTAATGTCTATGGGATTTGAAGAGAAGAAAATAAATATAAAAAATATCAGGTTAGGGCTGGAGAGACAGGGCAGGAGTTAAAGCCAAACTGGGTTTGATTGCTTTTTTTAAATTTGATTGATTGATTGGTTTTTGAGTCACACCTAGCAGTGCTCATGGGTCACTCCTGGCTTTACACTCAAAAATCACTCCTGGCAGGCTCAGAGGACCATAGGGGGTGCTGGGAATCAAACTGGGTCCCTCCTGGGTCAGCTGCATGCAAGGCAAATGCCCTACCTCTGTGCTATCTCTCTGTCCCATGCGTTTGATTCCTGGTGCAACCTATGGTCCCCTGAGTCCACCAACAGTGACCCCAGAGCACAGTGTCAGGAGTCAACCCTGAATACTGCCATATGTGGTCTAAACTCAACTTTCTCCCCCTAAAATTGATTTATAAACGAGTTTTTGAGATTTTTTTCCAACCCCACATCACAGGACCCATAATTTAAGAAATGGAGATCATGGAGCCTAAGCATGGAGAATCCACTTTCTGCCAGGGCTTGTGGGTTGTGTGTACTGGTGGGTGGGTTGGGGGACACAAGGATGTGCATTTGTACCAGCCTCTGCTCAAGAAGTGAGAAGAAGCCATGAGCAGAGGTGTCTAGTCAGAAAGGGGCTTCATGATCAGTCAATACTCATGACCCTGGAGGGTGACCAGAGAGGAGACAGTGTCTGGTTCAGTTGTCTGATCCTTGGGTGATGGAGTAGTGAGTGAGTTGGCTGCTCCATGTGGCCCAAACCACCCCTCCCAAAGCTGGAGACATAGTACAGCAGCTTAGCTTGCATGTGGTAGACAAGGGTTAGATCCCAAGCATAATTAGTTAGAACCCATAAAGTCCCTGACCTCTGCCAGAAGTGACTCCTGAGCATGGATCCAGGAGCACTGCCAAGTATGGCCCCTCAAGAAAACAAACAAAAGGGGCCCTGGAGATAGCATGGAGGTAAGGCGCTTGCCTTTTATGCAAAAGGTCATCGGTTCGAATTCCGGTGCCCCATATGGTCCCCCGTGCCTGCCAGGAGCAATTTCTGAGCATGGAGTCAGGAGCAACCCCTGAGCACTGCCGGGTGTGACCCAAAAACCAAAAAAAAGAGAAAACAAACATAAAAGTCTCCTGCCAAGATTGGTATCTTTATTTTTTGAGCAGCTTTCACATGACTGAAAAATGTCAAACTTGGCTAATTTTTCCTTAGGTTGACATAGGTTAAAGTAATTTACCACTTGAGCTTGCAGAGCAAATGCAGCAGGCAAGAGTCATGGTTCCCAGAGATGTAGACAGAGGCTTGTGGTTTCACGCAAGCACAGTCAGTGCTAGTCTTGCATCAAAGGGCAGCACTATGGGGACAGACGGAAGTTCCTGGTCAGTTCCAAGTTCTCACCTGTCTAGATGCATTCTCCCGGGGGTGGATAATGGGACTCCAACCTGAAAGCTTCTGGGAAATGGACTGGGAAGTGCTGTGAAGCAACTGCACCTACCCCTAAAGAACTAGATCTAATTGGGTCTGGAGGAGATCAAACAGATCAAAACTCCCTCCTACCCAAAGGCAAAGGGGAAGGCATGGGACAGTTCTGCTCCTAGGGTGTTCCAGCTCCCCCCAGGTTCTCACAGGCTTCAACACTAGGATCTGATGAGATGCAAGTCTGAAAGTAAATGTCAATGCAGGAAATAAAAGTGAAAAGTTGTAAGAACAGATTCATAAAATCATACCAGGAATCCCACCACACAAGCCTCCTACTCCTAAGAAGGAAAACAGCTTAGTGGAGGAAGACCGAAGAATAAGACTCTTTCTGGATCAAACTCAAGCTTTTATTCATAAGAACAAGGCCACACTCTAGGATGGAGAAGGAATACCAAGTAGAAAATGATTCAATAATCTCATCACCAGATCATATCCTAAGGTGGAGTAAGAGTACTGATATAGGGTAGGATCAGTAATCCAACATCTCTCCACTAATTGATTTTATAGAAAAACAAAGTAATTTGCATCTCATGGTTCTAAGAAAAGGGCTGATGCCTCTACAGATAAAGATAAAGATAAAGAAGGCTGGAGAGATAGCACAGTGGTAGGTTGTTTGCCTTGCATGTGGCCAACACACAATGGTTGCTGGTCCCTGGTTTGAATCCAGCATCATATATGTTCCCTGAACCTACCTGGGGCAATTTCTGAGCTCAGAGCCAGGAAAAACCTTTGAGCACTGCTGGGTGTGAACCAAAAAAACAAACAAAAGAAAAGATAAAGATTGGCAATATTTTGCATAAGGGCCTTGGGCAAGTCAGTGCCATCTGCAGGGAGGTCTCTTCTGTGGATCTGGGCTGGGAATCAGACAAATGGTGTATCCCTAGACACAGACTTTACAGGACAGGCACTCTTTTGACCAGCCAAGGGCTGGTGACCCAGGTCAAACTCACACTCAATGTGGGATCCTGGAGGATCCTGGCCTATATCGGTGGCAGCTGGTATAACTATTGGAAGCACTTCTAGGTTCCCAGGGCTCTTGGTGGGAAACTGTGTGTGTTTGTGTGAGCACACATCCTGTTTTCCCCTAAATAGAGCACACATTCAGTTTTCCCCCCAAAACCTACAGAGATGACACCCTATAAATATCCTACTTCCAGCAAAAATGAAGAGTTCTTACCCCCTGAAGTGGCTTGTAGATGTTTTCTAATCTGTAAGCATGCCATTGGAGTGAGATCCAACACAATTTGAAAAAGGGTTAATGATTATATTTACAGGGTACATAAGAAAAGGATTGATTCCCCCACAATTTTGGGTAACTTGGGATATTATTATTAATTCCACCATCCAAATTTTGGATTATTGCTAGAGAAGAGACTCCAACTGAAGATATTACCCCTTTAGTTCCTCTCTTGCCCATATCCCCCAAAAGGAGTAATTCTCACATTCACATGCCCTGAAAGGGGAGAAAGGCCTTCCCAAGGGAAATGCATTCTCAATCTAAAGGTCTTCCCAGGGCCAATAAATTACTGTTCACTACTGGCATCAAATCTGACCATCATCTTCCAAGTGTTGCGACTGGACTATCTAGTATGATATGATATGCCATATGATAGAGATGTGAAAATTGTAGCTAATTATAATCTAATCATTAATCAATTGTACCCAAATGTGACTGTTTTAACTGTTATAAATGCTTAAGATGCTCATGGTGTCTGTGGATCTTACCTTTGCCTCTACTGGCCCCCTTGTCTCCTACTCCCCTCCACCCTTGAAATCTTCCCAAGCCTTGAGCAGTTCGACATGAACTTTAAGCAGGATGTTCCCATCCCAATCAACTGATAACACACATCTGGCAGGATGTGCAACCCACGTCAACAAGGTTGCTCATACTTAAAGAATGAAAACACAATCCAGAGACTGCCCACTCAGGGTGGGTATATACCATAATTGGAATGGAAGATGGGAAGATTAGAGATATCAACCCTCCCCTTAAAGTCTCTTAGGTCTATAAAAGATGCTTCCCCAAGTTGCTCGGAGCCTCCAGCCTATAAAAGATGCCTCCTCAAGTTGCTCGGAGCCTCCATCAAGGCAGATCTGATCCCACCCAGCTAGCTGGAATCAATAAACCTGCTTTACTATTTGCATTCTTGTTGAATTTGGAGTCTTCATTTGAGGCTGTGGACTTCCAAGGACCCTAACACCAAGTACAATTGAATATCCAGTATATCAGATAAAGAAGATGTATATGATAAGCTAGCTATCTCCTTTCTGAGTCTGAAAATGGCTTCGCTCCCCTTCCCCACTGCTGTCCCATAGAAACTACCCTAGAAGTAGTTCCAAGCAAACCTCATGGTTAAACCCTTATCGGTATGTAAATGTTCTATTTCACCAAGACCTCATGAGCTTTGCCTCTTCCTCCATAATTAAAGCTTATAAAAATGATCTATCTTGGGGCTGGAGAGATAGCATGGAGGTAAAGCGTTTGCCTTTCATGAAGAAGGATGGTGGTTCAAATCCCGGCATCCCATACGGTCCCCTGTGCCTGCCAAGGGCAATATCTGAGCATAGAGTCAGAAGTAACCCCTGAGTGCTGCCAGGTGTGATCCAAAAA
>PVKC010032404.1:0-14240 GCA_004027635.1 Crocidura indochinensis | reverse complement strand
AGTGCTTAGCAATAAGCAGGTACAGTATTAAAACAGGTTAAGAACCAGAGAGATAGCACAGCGCTAGGGTATTTGCCTTGTATGCAGCTGACCCGGGATAGTTCGATTCCTGGCATCCCATATGTTCCCTCGAACTTGCCAGGAGTCATTTTTGAGCACAGAGCCAGGAGTAACCTCTGAGCATTGCCAGGTGTGGCCCAAAACCAATCAAATAAGCAATAAATTGCTAGGGCCCGTAGTGGTAACGCAGCAGTAGGGTATTTGCTGTGCATGTGTCTCATTCAGGACAGACCTCGGTTTGATCCTCGGCATCTCATATGGTCCCCACACCAGCAGTAATTTCTGAGTGCATAGCCAGGAGTAACCCCCTGAGTGTCACCAGGTGTGGCACAAAAACAAACAAACAAACTGCTTAAAAAAAACAGGTTCAGTCACATGCAAAGTAAGTGCCTTAGCCCAGTATTATCTCTCTGGCTCTTGTCTGTATGTTTTGATAAGAATGAAGACACTTAGGGCCAGAGTAATAGTACAGTGAATAGAGGATTGCATATGGCCAACCTGCACCCCATATGTTCCCGAGCCCACCTACTCAGTGATCCCTGAGTGAAGAGTCATGAATAAGCATTGAGCACTATAAGGTGTGGCCCCCAAACAAAAACAGAATAAAAGGACATTTGACTTGCATGAGGCCAACCCGAGTTCAATCCCCAGCATTCTATGCAATCCCCACCAAGCCCACCAGGAGTGATCTCTGAGTGTAGAGCCAGGAGTGATCAGCCAGGTGTGGCCCAAAGACAGACAAATATAACAAAAAGATACACATTATTTTCCCACATTACAAGAAAATCTAGTAATATCTGAAAGTGAGCATTGTCTCCAGGTGCAAGTCTCTAGGTCAGGGTGAGTAACGTCTGAAAGGAGAACTCCATCTGCAGCTATCAGTGATTATGATTCAGTGAGAATCAATAGTTAGGTATCAGGCAATGGTCCCAGGGTTACTCATTAATTCAGATCCCAAAGACTCATGTAAAAAAGTATAAGATAGACTCTTATTCCATTTCTCCAAGACCACCTTCTTTTTAATTTGTTTTGTTCTGGTTTGGGGTCACGACTAGCAGCATTCAGGGTTTACTCCTGGCTCTGCACTCAGAAATCACTGATAGTATGATTCAGGGAATCAAATGTGGTGCAGGGGATCAAACCTGGCATGGCCAAATACAGGCAAATACCCTACCCTTTAGACTATCAACCCAGCCCCTCCAAGACCTTCTGATTGCGTTCTAGTCAAATTGCCTAGAATGACCTGACATCATCTCTTCTCAAGTTAGAATGCCCAAGTCAATGGACAGTGAAGGTTTGAGTGGAGGGTGTCTTTATTTATGCTGAGGAATTTTACCGAAAGTCATGCTACCCAGAAGGGCAGTTGGTCTGCCCTACATGAGTGTAGCCTATTTGAAGCCAGGACTCCTCCTGGCTGAATAAATTCCAGAGTGAACTTATAAGGAGATACCAATGGAGAGAAAACATTTATTTGCACAGTTAACATGTGTCGTTGAAGAGGAGGGTTATGAGGACCAAATTAAGGTAAAAAAAAAATCAGTTCGAAGGAAAGGAAAAGGGTCCTCTGGTAACCAGGCACTTAACCACAGACTTTTCTCTAGTGGCATCTGGGCTCTGCTCTGGGCTCACATTCCTCTGAGAACTTTTCTTTCTTTGGTTCATAATCGTAGTCTTGCTTCCGGCCCTTTCTTGTCTCGCAGACCCCAATAGCTTCATCCCAAAAAGCATGTGAAGGAGCACAACTTCTATCCAAATGTACTTGGCAGCAACCACCCAGAAGCTGTCACTTGGGTTTTTTGCAGTTCTTAGTAATTCTGAGATGCTTCAATCTCCAGGAGCGCCTCCTCCTGCCACCAGAGAACTCTGGCTTATCTAATAAAGAAGGTCCTGGCCAGTCACTCCACAAAGGGGCAGGAATGTCTTCCAGACCAGGGTCTCTGCAAAAATGCTCCTCAGAGGTGTTGCTGCAGCAGGGGATGTCACATGAGTTTTCAGGTGTGTAGTCTGTGGTGAAAGAAAAGCAGGGTAGGAACACCCAACCCTCTGTCTCTCAGGTACAGACCTAAGCCCTTCCCCAAGGCCTTTCCTTTCCAAATGAATTTAAGACTGCAACTAAAAGTCCCTGTCTGGTGGCATGCCCTCCTCCTTTCCTAGACACCATAAATCCCTGCCCACCAGCTCTTAGTCCAGGACATCCTCCCCAGGCCCACCTGTGGCTTTGGCAGAAGGTGTGCATTCTTGGCACTCCCACTTCTTAGAGCTGGACCTAAGAAAGGAGCAATCCCTGTGGGTTCCATGGGATCCGCATGTAGCACACAGAACGAGGCACCACCTCCTACAGGAAGAGTCAAGGAAGGATTGGGGGTCAAATATAACACTGCAACTCAGAGATGTATGCTATTAACCAGGCTTTGCTGAGGGATTTTCAAGAGGCATTTTGTTTGTTTGCTCATTTGTTTGTTTGTTTTGGTTTTTTTTGGCCACACCCAGTGACGCTCAGGGGTTACTCCTGGCTATGCGCTCAGAAGTCGCTCCTGGCAGGCACGGGGGACCATATGGGAACCGGGGGATCGAACCGTGGTCCGTCCTAGGCAAGGCAGCAGGCACCTTACCTCCTGCACCACCTCCCGGCTCCCAAGTTTGTTTTGTTTGGAACACAGCCAGCAGTGGTCAGGGCTTATTCCTGGCTCTGTGCTCTGAAATGACTCCTTGGAGGATGTTCAAGGATATTCTAGAGCCAGAGAGTATAGGGAGAAAGGCTCTTGTTTTGTTTTGCATGTAGCTAGTTTCAATTCCTGAACCTTCAAGCAGTACTACTGGGAATGGACCAAAAAGTAGAACCAAAAAATAAGATAGTCTCTAAGGTACCATAACATGCATAGACAATAAACTCAGACGGAAGTAAGACAGAGATGGGGAAGAAGGAATGACTCTTTGAGTACAGGACACATCAATTCATCTTGCAGGCTAGATTATCATTGCTTTAATACATTTTCAGCCCTAAAAATAAAAATAAAAAAACAAAGGATCATATTGGTGCTAGGGATTATACCTGGGTTGGTCACATGCAAGGCCAGCACCCTACCCTGTGGCCAGCCCCTCAAGCTTATCGCTCTAGCCCCTCAACATAATTTTTTTTTTGTTTTGGGGCCACACCCAGCAGTACTTAGGGATCACTCCTGGTAGTGACAGAGGGACTGGGAACCAAACTCAGATTGACTTCATCCAAAGCACTATCTCTCCAGCCTACTAAGGTAATATTTTCTCACTAGGCATTTAGCCTTGATAGCTAGGTAGCTAAATACAGACCTCATGAATTCCAGGATCAGGCATAGCCACGTACTAAGTGAATTTGGAAAGATACTGGCTCACAGGGAGAGACCCTGCACAGAAAAATGTTCACTAGTAGTTCCGAGTCCCTGGATAGTCACTTAGAAACTAATTTGACTTTGCAATCTGGGGACAAAAGGAATTTTAGTGCCAGGATCTCACTCCAGGTGGCACTTCTGAGAGATCTTTCTAGGATCATTCGAGACTTTTCCTACCCTTCATCTTCAAAGCTGTCTCTTCCTTGCTCATGCAGACAGATGGGGGCATCACAATGCTGATAGCGCTGATATAATTCTGAGAAAGCCCCTGGCTCAAGTTCCCAGGCAGCATCTCTGCAGGGCAAAAAAAAAAAAGTGATAAATACACCATATGTTGGCAAAACTTTTGTCCACTGGGAGGAATCAGAGAAAGTCAAGTTAGCACAACAAGAGTTCAACAGGCTTAGTACTGGAAGTACTTACCATAGCAATCAGGCAAGAAAAAGACATTAAGGATATCCAGATAGGAAAGAAAGAAATTGAGCTCTCACTGTTTGCCAATGACACACAAAAATTAACACATAAAAATCCATGACAGTTTTATATACAATTAATGAAAGAGAAGAGCCATTAAAAAGACAATTCCATTCACAATTGTGTCTCATAAAATCAAGTACCTTGGAGTCAACCTAACTAAAGAGGTGAAAGACCTCACCTCTACAAAGAAAATTACAAAACACTGTTTCAAGAAATAAAAGAGGACACAAGGATATCAAAGCATATACCCTGCTCGTGGATTGGGAGGATTAACATAATTAAAATGGTAATGCTTCCCAAAGCATTGTACAGATTTAATGCAATCCCTCTAAGGATACCCATGACATTTTGAAAGAAGTGGTCAAACACTTCTTTATTTGGAACAATAAGCTCACACTAATAGTTAAAGCAACCCTTGGGGAATAGATGGGAGGCATCACTTTCCCAAACTTTAAATTTTACTAAAAGCAATAGTCATTAAAACAGCCTGGTATTGGAACAAAGACAGACCTTTAGATGAATGGAATAGACTTAAGGCACTGGTGCAATAACACAGCAGCTAAGATATTTGCCTTGTATGCAGCCTATCCAGGTTCGATCCCCAGCATCCCATATAGTTCCTTAAACTCATCATGAGTGATTCCTGAGTTCAGATCTAGGAGTAACCCCTGAGTACTGTCAGGTGAGGCCCCCAAAACTAACTAAATAAATAAAAAGAAGTCTGAGTTCACTTTTTTGCTCTAGCCCTCTGACCTCTCTTTAACACCATGCACAAAAGTAAAATAAAAATGGATTAAATAGTGGACCTTGATAGCAGACCTAAAACCATAAGATAGAGGAAAAAATAGGCAAAACACTCCATGACATTGAGACTAAAGGCATCTTCAAGGAGGATACACCACTAGCCAAGCAAGTGGAAGCAGAGATAAACAAATGGACATGTTAAACCGAGAAACTTCTGTACTTTAAAAGAAGCAGTGACTAGGATACAATGGCTACCCTCAGAATGGTAGAAACTATTCGCCCAATACTCATACTGATAAAGAATTAATAGCTAGATATATAAAGTAGTGGCAGAACAATAAAAATAAACATCTAATCCCAGCAAAAAAAAAATAGGGAGAAGAAATGAACAGATATTTTCTCAAAGAAGAAATACAGATGGCCAAAAGGCACATTAAAAAAATGTTCCACAAGGAGCACAGTGGAAGGGCATTTGCCTTGCATGCTGCCAACCCGGGACAGATCTGGGTTCGATCCCCAGCATCCCATTTGATCCCCCAAGCCTGCCTGGAGAGATTTCTGAATTCAGAGCCAGGAGTACCCCTGAGTGCTGCCACTAGTGTGACCCAAAGAAAGAAACAAACAAACAAACAAAACAAAAACCAAAACAAACCCCAAAAAACAAACTCCACATCACTAATAATCAGGGAGATGCAAATTAAAGCAACAATAAGATAGCACAGCAGTAGGGTGCTTGTTTTGCATGCAGCTGACCCAGGATGGACAGTGGTTTGATTCCCAGCATCCCATATGGTCCCCCAAGCATGCCAGGAGCAATTTATTTTTTGGTTTTTGGGTCACACCCTGTGATACTCAGGGGTTACTTCTGGCTATGTGCTCAGAAATTGCTCCTGACTTGGGGGACCATATGGGATGCCAGGGATTGAACGTAGGTCCATCCTGGGTCAGCCATGTACGCTCTGGCCCATGCCAGGAGCAATTTCTGAGCACAGAGCCAGGAGTATCCCCTGAGCGCCTCTGGGTGTGATTGTGATCCAAAAACAACAACAATAAAACATCATTCACACACCACAGAGAATGGTACACATCACAAAGAAAAAGAACAACCAATTCTGGCATGGATGTTGGGAGAAAGGAATTCTCTTTCACTGCTTGAGGGAATGACGTCAAGCCCAGCCTCTCTGGAAAACAATATGGAGATTCCTCATAAAATTGAGGTGGGGGTGGAGCGATGGTAAGTGGTAGGGCATCTGCCTTGCACACCACTTGCTGACCCAGGATGGACCTTGGTTCAATCCCTCAGCATCCCATATGGTCCCCCAAACCAGGAGTGATTTCTGAGTGCAGAGCCAGGAGTAACCCCTGAACATCGCCGGGTGCAGCCCCAAAACCAAAAAATAAACACCCCAAACAAACAAACAAATCCTGGAAATTGGGGCCGGAGAGATAGCATAGTGGTAGGGTGTTTGCCTTGCACATGGTCAACCCAGGAGGAACAGTGGTTGGAATCCAGGCATCCCATATGGTCCCCCAAGCCTGCCAGGAGTGATTTCTGAGAGCAGAGCCAGGAGCAACCACTGAGCACCTTTGAGTATGGCCCCCCAAAACAAAACAAAACAAAAAAACAATGACTGGATATTGAGCTTTTAATGATCTAGCAATACTTCTCTGAGGAATATACTTTAGGAACACTAGAAAAATGCCCTCTCCACTCCTATATTTATCGAAGAATTAGTTACAACAAGCAGAATCTGGAAGCAACTCAGGTGCCTGACAATAGCTAATTGGCTAAAGAGACTGGTACATCCCAGGTGTCCTCAAACTTTTTTTTTTTTTTCTCTTTTTTTTTTCTTTTGATTTTTGGGTCACACCCGGCAGTGCTCAGGGGTTACTCCTGGCTCCATGCTCAGAAATTGCTCCTGGCAGGCACAGGGGACCATATAGGGCACCGGGATTCGAACCGATGACCTTTTGCATGAAAGGCAAACGCCTTACCTCCATGCTATCTCCCGGGCCCCAGTCCTCAAACTTTTTAAACAGGTACCTAGTTCACTGTCCCTCACACCACTGGAGGGCCAGACTATAGTAAAAACAAAAATGATGAACAAATTCCTATGCACTCTGCATACATCTTATTTTGATGTGAAGACACAAAACGGAACAAATACAATATGTGGCCCGAGGGTCGTAGTTTGAGGACCACTGGAATACACAATGGAATACTATGCAGTCCTTAGAAAAAAGGTAGTCATGAAATTTGCTTATACATGGGTGGACATGGAGATTGTTATGCTGAGTAAAATGAGTCAGAGGGAGAGGGATCATCAGAAGAATCTCTGTTGGGATGTAGGGGAAATAATAAATCGTCTGTGGGATGTAGGGGAAATAAAAGACAGTGTGGGGATGATATCCAGAAATGATAGAGCTGAAGATTAGGAGGGCCAATCCATGGTAGGAAGCTTGCCACAAAGAGTGAAGAGTATAGTTAGAGTAGAGAAGGGTTTACTATGAAAGTGATTGTTGGACTTGATTGCTCTAGACAAGAACTGGGTGCTGAAAGGGAATAAAGTGACATGTGTGGTATTTCTTCATTAACACTAGTGCAAACCACAGTGTTAAAAAAGGAGAGAAAGTGGTCTGGAGAGATAGCCTGGAGGTAGGGCATTTGCCTTTCATGCAGAAGATGGTGGTTCAAATCCCGGCATCCCATATGGCCTCCTGAGCCTTCCAGGAGTGATTTCTGAGCATAGAGCCAGGAGTAACCCCCGAGCGCGGCCAGGTGTGACTCAAAAACCAAAAAAAAGAGAAGGAGAGAGAAAAGTAAAACGCTGGCCTCTGAAGCAGGCAGAGGAGGCTGGGTGGAAGAGAAAAGGGCATCAGAGAGGATGAGAGGGTAACTGGGGACACTGGGGGTGGAAAGTGCGCACTGGTGATGGTTGCTGTACATTGTCTGATTGCTACTCAATCATGAACTTTATCTGTGAAACAAACTGAGAACCATCCTAACAAAATGTGAATGAATGAGGGAAGTAGAAAGCCTGTCTAGAGCACAGGCTGGGATGGGGTGGGGAGGAGGGACTTCAGTAATCCTTTAGTTGTTGTTTGTGTATCCTCTATTTTTTTTTTTTTTTTTTTGGCGTCACACCTGGCAGTGCTCAGGAGTTACTCCTGGTTATCTGCTCAGAAATAGCTCCTGGCGGGCACGGGGGACCACATGGGAGGCCGGGATTCGAACCAATCACCTTAGGTCCTGACTCGACTGCTGGCAAGGCAAACACCGCTGTGCTATCTCTCCGGGCCCTATTTGTGCATCCTCAAAGAGCTCCCAGAATGAGAAATTGATTCCCATCCCCTTCTCCCCTCTTTGGGGGAAATCTTGGTAATATTTATCCATAGCAAATAATCCACACAGACAGGAGGGTTAAGGGTTAAAAGGTTGAGTGAGGTGCTCGCTTCGGCAGCATATATACTAAAATTGGAACGATACAGAGAAGATTAGCATGGCCCCTGTGCAAGGATGACACGCAAATTCGTGAAGCGTTCCATATTTAAAAAAAAAAAAAAAAAAAAGGTTGAGTGAGGAGAGTCCTTAGCCTGCTGCTAGTTCCAAAACATACCTGGAGCCATCCAGCCAACTCTGGCAAAAGACCCCAACGCCTGGCTCCCAAGCTATTTATTAGGCTCTCAACAGTGCCCCCACCTGGAAGGTCAAGGTGGGACAACAGGCAAAGGATAATCTTACGGAAATGTTTTCATATACAACAAACAACAAACAATGATTGTTACTACAATGTTTAAATAAAAATAATAAAAACAAAAAAAGAGTTCAACTGGCTCCATGAATACTTTGAACAAGGCAAAGCAAATGGCTAGGTGGGTTAAATCAGGAAGAATGAACATGGGGTTCCATTTCTATACTGGAATATTCCTATACTGACTGGAATGCCAAGAACTCAAACCCTTGGGGGCCAGGCGGTGGCGCTGGAGATAAGGTGCCTGAGCTAACCTAGGACGGACCTGGGTTCAATCCCCCGGTTCCCCATATGGTCCCCCGTGCCTGCCAGGAGCGACTTCTGAGCGTTGAGCCAGGAGTAACCCCTGAGCGTCATCGGGTGTGGCTCCCCCCCCCCAAAAAAAAGAACTCAAACCCTCAGGGAAATTCTGATTCCCTAAGTGTTTTCTTTCTTTACTACTTTTTTTTTGGGGGGGGTTTTGGGCCACACCCAGTGACGCTCAGGGGTTACTCCTGGCTATGCGCTCATAAGTCGCCCCTGGCCTGGGGGACTATTTGGGGCACGGGGGATCGAACCGCGGTCTGTCCAAGGCTAGTGCGGTAACGCAGGCAACTTACCTCCAGCGCCACCGCCCGGCCCCTACTACTTTTATTTATACCGCTGTGCTATCACTCTGAACCCTCCTACGCATAGTTTTTTATTACTTATTTCTTTTTTCTTTTTTTTCTTTAGTCCCATCACCAATGTCCCCAAGTGTCCCTCCTCTCCACCCCACCCCGGCCTGTGCTCTAGACAGGCTTTCTACTTCCCTCACTCATTCACATTTTGTTATGATGGTTCTCATTGTAATTATTTCTCTAACTGCACTCATCGCTCTTAGTGGTGAGCTTCATGTCATGAGCTGGACCTTCCAGTCCTCCTCTCTTTTGTCTCTGAGAATTATTGCAAAAATGTCTTTTATTTTTCTTAAAACCCATAAATGAGTGAGACTATTCTGCATCTAGCTCTCTCCCTCTGACTTATTTCACTCGGAATAATAGATTCCATATACATCCATGTATAGGAAAATTTCATGACTTCATCTCTTCTGACAGCTGCATAATATTCCATTGTATGTATGTACCACAGTTTCTATTAGCCATACATCTATTGAGGGGCATCCAGGCTGCTTCCAGAGTCTGGCTATTATAAACAGCACTGCAATGAATATAGGTGTGAGGAGGGATTTTGTTTCTGTTTTTGTTTTTGGGTCACACCCGGCAGTGCTCAGGGGTTACTCCTGGCTCCATGCTCAGAGATTGCTCCTGGCAGGTATGGGGGACTATATGGGTCATCGGGATTCGAACCAATGACCTATTGCATGAAAGGCAAACACCTTACCTCCATGCTATCTCCAGGGCCCTGAGGAAGGGATTTTGAATTGTATTTTTGTGTTCTTAGGTTATATTCCGAGGAGTGTTATAGCTGGATCATATGGGAGCTCAATTTCCAGCTTTTGGAGGAATTTCCATATCGCTTTCCATAAAGGTTGGACTAATCACATTCCCACCAGAAGTGTATAAGATTTCCTTTCTCTCCACATCCCCGCCAGCACTGCTTGTTCTCATTCTTTGTGATGTGTGCCAACTACTTTTATACCTACTCTACCCCTCTCCTTTTCTTTTGATCTTTGAAAAGCTCTTCCCTCTATCCTTTCTCTTTTCATTGTCAGTGCCTCAGCTGCTTCTTTGATCTGAACTATCCTCACATTCACCAACCACCTCTAGAAATCTAAAGAGTCCAGGCCCTGGCTCTTTAATTCCTGCTTTAGATGTTTGATTACCTGTCAGGAATATGAATTCCCATTCTTAGCATTTCTCGAGGAAACTCTTCTCGATTGTTACACTGTGGACATTTGAAGAAATGCTTTGCTGATGTGTGGGCATATTTCTGAAAGAAAAACATGGAAAAGCTTTGTGTTTGTAAAAAAGGGTTACTTTTCTCCATACCCCACCGCCCCCATACACACATTACACCGTCATCTCACAGAGAATGATACAAAGAAATTCTGACTGGAGGTGACTAAAAGAGGAATTTGGAAGGATTAGGTAAGGACTATCAATTCAAGTGACATTCTTGAACCAAAATACCAAGAGAGTTCTCAGGAGTGTTCAGCTGTCCTCTCTGGTCATGGGGCTTTGATCCAGTGGGGATCAAATACCTGGACACCTGCTCCCCTTCTCCAGAAAGAAGGCAGATTTTGAGACTGTTCAACTCATTCAAGGATAAATTCATGTGCACTAAACATTCTGAAGATATTGATCAGACTAAAAAAATTTTTTGGCCACACCCGGAGGTGCTCAGGTTACTCCTGGCAGGTTTGGAGGACCATAAGGGATGCCAAGGATTGAACCCATATTGGTTCTGGGTCAGATGCGTGTAAGGCAAACATCTTACCACTGTGTTACCACTCCAGCCCCTCTCATCAATTTTATTGAAGTGAACATAAGCACCCAGGGCTTCAAATGCACCCTCCCCCCATTCCAGTATCCCTTTGTGGGGTATTGTTTACTTTGGGAAATACTGATCTAAGTCTTTAGGGAATGATGCCCTGTTGTGAAGGATGACTCAGAAACTCGGCTGACTCTCTCTGACCACTTATATCCCATCCTGATCACAGCCCTCCGGTGTGGAGTAGTGGCTGTGTACTTCCAGGTTATTCTGAAGTAGGGCAGCTCTATGGGGTGAGGGTCTCCAGGACAGAGCAAGTCCAACCTGTATGCACTTTCGGTGGTAGATTGTTTGACTACAGCACGGGCTCTGGATGTTTTGAATAGGTGATTGGGATAAGTCTTCACAGCATAAGACACAGCTTTCCTCCCCTCCATTTTCCTTTTGGATGTCCTGTGTCGGGCGATGTTTTTCACAAAATGATCTGCGGTAGAGTAAATAGACTTGGTTTCTGTTTTGACCTTGAGGTACTTTTCCACTTTCTGGTAGAAGGAAGGACCAGCAGAGTCAGGGAAGTACCAGTAAGCCTCTGTGCTTCTCGAAAGGAGCAGGGTTATGGTAAAGGGCAGCACACGCCTCTCACAGCTGCTATCCCACTGAGCAAATTTCCCGGGACTGTCTCCCCAGCCTCGGTTCCTGAAAGTCCCATTTAGCTCTGAACAGCTGTCTAGGAATGTCAGCTGTTTGTAATTAAAGAAGAGAAGGGGAAGCAAGAGGAACTCCATGAAATCTCCAAGACACTGTTCCCCATTATTGGACAGAGGGACAGAGTCACTGGGGAGTCAAAACAGCCGCCGAGAAATGAGCTCGGATTTAATTAGCAAAGGCTTAGCCCACAAATTGGTAACCTGACTTTTCCCCTTCATCACTCACTTGTACTCTCCAAAAAATTGTGAAAGGCAACCCTGTTCTTGACCACAAGGCAGATGGAAGTTTCTGATGCACTGATCCTTCTGGCACTGGATGGCAGCTCCCTTTTTCTTGCACACAAAGCAGATCTGCAAAGGAAGCCCCAGGCAGGGTCCAGGACCCCAGGAAAAACAAACATATTCGGGGCTGGAGCGGTGGCGAAGCGGTAGGGAGTTTGTCTTACATGCGACAGACCCAGAACAGACCATGGTTCGATTCCCCGATGTCCCATATGGTCCCCGAGCCAGGAGTGCATAGCCAGGAGTAACCCCTAAGCGTCACCAGGTGTGGCCCCAAAACAAAACAAACAAAACACTCAAACACATTCTGTTCAATGGAAATTTTGGGAAGCAACAGTCATTCTCTTTCCTTTAGTTAAAGTAAAAACTGAGTGCTCTGATGCTGTGCCTTGAGCAACATTGGGGTTTTTTCTATGCTTTTTCTAAATTTTCTAAAGTTTTTCTATTTTTACTACTAGAATACTCTACCCCAGAGAAGAATGGAGTGTAAGAGAAGGACCAATTGGGCAATCCATGAATCCTCTTGATTTCTAAGCTAGAAATCCTTAGAATCCTCGGATTTCTAAGCTAGAAAGTAGGGAAAGAGAAATCTAAGTGAGAGGTGTGAAGAGGCCGGACCCAGTGACACGTTGCAGGCATTTCTTACCTTTCTAGAAGCTCGGGCTATTTCCTTTTTGATGTCTTGAGTCAGGAATCCGTGGAAACCCCTGTTGGACTGGCCTCTCTGAGGTAACTTGCTAGATAGGATCTGGGGAGTGGGCAACAGAACCAGGCTGTTAACACTGATAGTGAAACTGCAGTGGGGAAGGATGATACAAGGCAGGAAAGCTAAGAAATAATGGGATAAATAGGTAGGTAGGTAGGTAGGTAGATAGACATTACATGTATATGCTATCCAGCAGTCTTTGTCAACCTTTATACACCTGCAGATAGGCAACGGTACAAAGAACAATGGTTGAAAACCACTGCTATACATGGCAATTTACTTATATGACATTAACTATATAGGATACTCTAAATGCTTTTAAAATGTTCTCTCATTTAATTCTAGTAATAATATTGACTTATTATCATAACACCCATTTTACAGAACAGATTATGTGATTTGCTTGAGGCTCAGGAACTAACTTCTCCAATTTATTTATTTATTCAATTTTTTGGAGGGGGTTACACCTGGCAGCACTCAGAGTTTATGCTCTATGCTCAGAGATCGCTCCTGGCAGGCTCAGGGGCCATATGGGATGCCGGGATTCGAACTGCCATCCTTCTGGATGCAAGGCAAACACCCTCTTCTCCATGCTATCTCTCTGGCCCCACTTTATTAAGTTTTTGGCCACACCTAGCTGTGCTAAGGGCTTACTCCTGGCTGAGCTCAGGGATCACTCTTAGAGGTGCTTGCAGGACCATGAGGTACCAGGTATCAAACCCACATCAGGCACATGCAAGACACAAGTACCCTAGCCGCTGTACTTTCACTGCAGCCCCTCTCTCCTACCTTTATACAACACTGCTTTTATTTGACGAGGACAGAAATGATGTGCTCTGCTTTGGGGAACCACTGCCCGTGTACTATCAGTTTATGATCATCACAATCTTGTAATCTAGATACTATTGAAACCCATCTTCTAGACATCATGGAGTTCCAGCATTCATTGTACACTAGGGGCAGTGCAGCAGCATGGAGGCAGGTTTCTTGGTTTCCACACCCAAGACTGTAGAACTCAAACCCCTCCTCCTCCCACTGGACTTGGGCATAGAATTCTCTTCTCAGAGTCTATCTGCCACAGGAAGGAGAACAGAGTACAAAATCTCTTGACCATGGGGGTGAGGGAGAAATAGAGCTTATCTTTTAAAAAGTACTTTAAAGGGCTATTTATGAAAAATTCCCCCAAATGGTATCTATACTGAGAAACAAAGGCAAAGTATTATACATCCATAAACTTTATAAAAGTATTATAAAGTCATATATTGGAAGAATGTTAGTAACCCAGCCCCACTCCAAATTTCCCCCCAACATATTGGAGGGCTGGAGAGATAGTATCATGGGTAAGGTGCTTGCTTTGGATATATATGACTCAGGTTGGATGCCTATGGACTCCTGAGCCTACCAGAAGTGATCCTTGAGCACCAAATTGTACCAAATACAGCTGTGGGTGAACCAAAAAACAACAAAATATTGTACAGGGTCCTGAACTTGTGTGTATATATAGTATACACATATAATGTATACTAAAGGCTCAGGTTATTTTAACATTAGAAGAAAGGTGGGGGCCGGGCGGTGGCGCTAAAGGTAAGGTCCCTGCCTTGCCTGCGCTAGCCTTGGACGGACCACAGTTCGATCCCCTGGTGCCCCATATGGTCCCCCAAGCCAGGAGGAACTTCTGAGCGCATAGCCAGGAGTAACCCCTGAGCGTCACTGGGTGTGGCTCGTCCCCCCC
>PVKC010032403.1:0-14264 GCA_004027635.1 Crocidura indochinensis | reverse complement strand
TTTTTCTTTTTTTTTTTTTTTTTTTTTTGGTTTTTGGGTCACACCCAGCAGTGCTCAGGGGTTACTCCTGGCTCCATGCTCAGAAATTGCTCCTGGCAGGCACGGGGGACCATATGGGGCACTGGGATTCGAACCGATGACCTTTTGCATGAAAGGTAAACACCTTACCTCCATGCTATCTCCCGGGCCCGGGACTATGCTTCTAATACTAGGAAAATTGCTACCTTCTAGTTTCCCAGACATACTGTTAGAAGTTGTTTTTCTCATATAGCTCGTCTCAAAGAACTTAGGCTAGAATACTTACTTGAACAGTGCAGAGCATCTGCTTCAGCTTTGGAGGAATTGTCTGTCTATAAACAAACTTTTTCTCGTTTTTGTTTTTCTTCCTCCCCAGCTACATTATTGAGCAGGGGGTGTGTTACTTGGTTTTGTGTGAAGCGGCCTTCCCGAAAAAGCTGGCTTTTGCCTACCTAGAAGACTTGCACTCAGAGTTTGATGAACAGCATGGGAAGAAGGTGCCGACTGTCTCGAGACCATATTCCTTTATTGAGTTCGGTGAGTTTGGATGCTCTCCCCATGTCTGTTATACTAACAGACTTTAAGCACATTTACTTACTGAAGTTTTGGATTCTTGCTCTTTTTCCTTTTAAATGAGTTGAGGCTTTCAGCTCATAATTTTCTCTGATCTTTTGATCTTTTACCTATAAAGTTTTTGTTCTTTGACCTTTTTGTTATTTCTATTCTTTCTTAGGTTGTGTGTGATGAGAACTGTGCCCAAATGTCTACTTAATTGGCATGTTAACAGCTGAGTTCTTGGGGAAAGAAGCACACCTGGTGGTAGTCAGGGGTTACTCTTGGCTCTGCATTCAGAAATTGCTCCTGGCAGGTTTTGGGGAACCATATGGGATGCGGGGATCGAGCCTGAGCGAGTCCAGGGTCACCTGTGTGCAAGGCAAATGCCCTACCTCTCTGTACTATCACTCCGGCCCCAACAACTGAATTCTTTCATAACACACATTTATTTATATGCACATACATGGTGATTTTCACTGTAAATCTCATTTTTAAGGAGATCAATAAAATCTGGAATTTTGAAAAATGGTGTTTTTTTCTTAGCAGACTAAGGTCATAAACTTTTTTAAATTTTACTAGATTTATGGACACTGGAATTATAGAAAGACTCGTCATTGATCAGATTTGGTTAAGTAGGTCCTACATATGGTAAGCAGAGGAAGTCACAACAGATAACAGACTACACCACTGTCCGGTTTGGGTTTTTTGGTTTGGTTTGACAGCCACGCCTGGCAGTGCTTATAGATTATTTCTCTCTCGCTGCCTCAGAATCACTACTCGCAGGATTCAGGAAGCCATGCAATGCTGAGGAGCAAACCTGAAACTTCTGTGAGCAAATCATGTTCTCATCTTTGAGCTATCTTGCCAGCCCCTCTCTTAGAGTCTTAGAGCAGATTCTTTTCATTCATAGAGGTGCTGAAGACTTTTTTTCTTGTGTGGTCCTTTACTTATGTGTTGGTCATTTAGTATATTGAAATTCACAAATGAAGAATTGACCATTCAAAGTTTGATTACTCAAGTTGAATTAACAATGGACAGTGAGAGATAGCACAGCAGTAAGGCGTTTGCCTTGTATGCAGCTGACCCAGGTTCAATCCCCAGCATCCCATATGATTCCCCCCCAAGCCTGCCAGGAGTGATTTCTGAGCACAGAGCCAGGAGTAACCCCTGAGCAACTCCGGATTTGGCCCCAAAATAAAAACAAAAAAGGATTAAATTCGGAACTTCCTTTGGCATGATTAGTAAGAAAAATGGGCTCAAAGGAAGATGTTGATGGTCACTTTTTAATTCTAGATACCTACATCCAGAAAACCAAGAAGCTCTACATTGATAGCCGTGCTCGAAGAAACCTGGGCTCCATCAACACTGAATTACAAGATGTGCAGCGGATCATGGTGGCCAATATCGAAGAAGTGTTGCAGAGGGGGGAAGCACTGTCAGGTACTTAAATGTGTTGATGTCTCAATGTCTCAATGTCTAAGGAAGAAGTGTCCCGTCCCTTAGGCAAGGATAGTTTATTGCAGATAAGCTATTTATGTTGTCGTGATCTATCCAGGGCTGCTAACAATTCCTTTAAAAAAAAAATGTGTTATAGTGCTAAGCTTCTAGTATCTTTTATTGTTATTGTCTTGTTTTATTTTGCTGCTGTTCTGGGACCACACCTGGTGCTGTTCAAGGCCCCACATGATTCCTTTTTTGTTGAGGAGGACCATTGTAAAGGTCTCATCTATAATAGAAACTAATTGTTTCTGAGATATTTTTAAAAGTTAATAAGTATTTACAGAGTCACATTAGTTAAAGACCTAAAAAAATATGAATAGAAAATTGCTACAGATTTCTTGCAATTGAAGCCATTACAAAATAAGAGACTTTTCCAGAATAGATGTTGTGAAACAGCATTATTGTCATTATTATTTTGGTTTTTTGGGGGGTCACATCCAGAGATGCCTCAGAAGTTATTCCTGCCTCTGCACTTAGGAATCACTCCTGGCTAAACTCAGGGTACCATATGGTGTGTTGGGGATTAAACCCCTGTTGGCTTCAGGCTGTGTGCTATTTTTCTAGCCCCAAAACATCATTATTATCAAGGCATTCCTCTCATAAAAAACTAAAATTCGTGACTGCAAGAAAGGATTCAGTTGTTATCAACTTATATTTTATTGAGAGTTTTGCTGTTTTTTTTGTTTTGTTTTGTTTTGTTTTGTTTTTTTGTTATTTGTATTGTCTCGGGGCTACATCTGGTAATGCTCAGGGATCACTCCTGACAGAGCTCTGTGAACCAAAGGGGATGCCAGGGATCAAACCTGGCTTGGCCATGTGCACAATAAGTACCTACCCACTGTCCTAGATTGAGTCATATAATGTTCAGGACATTATGTTCTCTATAATAAAAGAGAAGGACAGTACAAATGTTTTTCATTTCTCTCTAGTTCTCAAACATTCCTCCTCAGCCAGGTCATCTTTCTTACCATCCTGGACATTTTCAGTGCTATTTTATATACTTCTTTTATTTCTTTCACAATAATGATTCTTGGTAATTTATTCACAAGTAAACTGAATTTCGATTTCAACCTTTATTTGAGTAGTCAGCAGATGTCCCAGAGTACAGCATTATACTCTTCCAAAATCATATGTGAGTGAATGAATCGCTACATTTTTATCAACTGTATTTTTTCTACCTGGATAAAGCATAAGAATTTTTCTTAAATTCTAAATCAATATATTTTTTAATTAATAAAGCATGTAAAATAAATCTTCTAATGCTCATACAAAGCTGATATGCAATTGAAAATGAAGTATATTCCTATCCTTCAGTAATTTCATTTGATTAAGAATATAGGAAGCGTGTAAGGGAGCATGTAACATGTCACATAAGGGAACACATATCAATTGAGTGCTTTGTTTGCTAGGCAGTAGACCAAGGGTTATTTGCATATATCATAGTTTATTCTTGGATTAGTTTTGTACCAAATGGATAGTAGCAGACCAATTTTACAGATAAAGATGCAGAGACTTGAATAGTTCAGTGGCTTGCTCTAAAAGTCACATTTGCTGGAGGTGTATTGCCACTACAGACGATGACTTGGATTGGACAAACTAGCTTGCCTGGAGCCTAGAGTCGGTCCTGTGCCAGGAAACTCGGGGGTAGGGTCTTCTTGTATTTAGACCATAATTTTTCTTTCCATGCCCCTTATATTTTGGTGGGCCTATGCAAACAAATGCCATTCTAACACCGTTTTTTACTATGTTCCCTTGACTCCAATCCCTAAGAAAAACAATCCACCAAAACATTGGAGTTAACTTAAACTAGTATACATATGCATGGAACTAGATAAATGTACTTTGCCCTCAATGTTTAAGGAGTTACATAAGTCTAATGTATTTAGATTATATTGTGTGCTGCTAAGAAATAGTATGTACTACAACTGGGGATTTGAGGGACAAAGTAATTGTATTGTACATGGGTTCACCTTTGTTTTTTTTAATGCTCTTTGGCTGAAAGTTCAAGGCTGGGATATCATCGATGGGACTACCGAGAATTCTATTTACGGGTGATTGTGCTTCCACTATAACTTTACCCTGCCCTCTTTCTTTGCATCTTTGTTGTCATAATTAAAATAAAAAAATTAAAATTAAAAAAAAGAAAGGAAAAAAAGTCACATTTGCTAGCACGTAGTAATATTTTGATCTCTTGCCCGCAAGAGATGTCTAATGTTTAAATGTTTGGCAATTTATGTAGGTGTATAGATAATTATCTATAAGAACATAGAGGGAAGAAGATGAACTGGGAGAAGACCAGGAACGAGGTCTTGAATTTAGATAGATCATAAAAGAATATTTATTTAGCTTTTGTTTTGTTTTGGGCCGCACCCAGCTGTGTTCAAGGCTTACTCCTGACTCTGCATTCAGGGATCACTCGTGGTGGGGCTCAGGGACCCTATGGGGTGCTAGGTATCAAACCCAGGTCAGCCTCTTGTAAGGCAAATGCCCTACCTGCTGTACTATTTATTGCCTGTGCCCCAAAGGAGTGGTATTTTAAGGAGAAAGTGTGTCTGTACAGATCATATTTAAAGCCGACAACTAGAACAGCAAATCCCAAAGAAAGCTTTTTTCTTTAAGCTTCTTCACAGTAAGAATCTTATTTCTTTGTGTGTGTCTTACAAATTTTTAGTTTTGGAGCTTAAGGTCAAAATAATCGTTCGTGTGGGTTCTTTTAGCTTAAATTATGCTCCTCCCATCTTTTTTTTTTTAAACTGTTTAATATATGTCTATTTGTTCTTAAGCCACTCGGTTTGTTTTGTTCACTTATTGTCACCCCACCATGCAGTAAATTGCTCTGGGGTGGACAGAGATGTTAGCTAAGTAAGCAAATTTGTGTGTACACTGATCTTCATGCTTGAATCTAGGACTTTGCATGGTATCTAGTATGTAGATATTTGCTAACTGACTTATTTAACAGGAACTTTATTTTTATATCACAGGTTTCACCATTTTCTATGTAGGGAATATTTTTAACTTTTACTTATAAGGTCTAATAATAGGTTCTTTTTTTATTTTTATTTTTTTTTTGGTATGGTTTGTTTTGTTTTGGGGCCACACCTGCCGGTGCTCAGAGCTTATTCTTGGTTCTCTGCTCAGGGCTCACTCCTGCAGTCTTAGGGGATCTTGTGAGGTGCCAGGGATTGTACCTTGGTCAGCCACATGCAAAGCAAGCACCCTACTGGCTGCACTATTGCTGTGGCCACTGATAGGTGTTTTCTTTTCTTTGTTATTCTCAGCATATTCTTACTTGTATCTGGCGGCTGCCAGGCCTTATTCTAGACATCTACTGGAGATATAGTCATGGACACAATAATTAAAAAATATTTAATGATTTCTGTCTAATGGACTGTTCCTTTAATAGATTGGTCCGGGAGATTATTTGCAGTCATAATTAGCTCTCACTCTGTTTTCTTTCACAGTTAAGTTGGGCATTTTTCTTTAGCACAAGTTGCTAGTGAGACCAGCTTGCCTGTTACTAAATAATGCCACATTTCTCAATCCAAACCAGTCTCCGTTAAGCAATTTTAAATATTCCAAAAGTATTTTCCAAGGAACAAGTTTAAGTTGTGAAATGCACTTTTTAAAAACGTAAAGCAGGGGCCGGGCGGTGGCGCTGCAGGTAAGGTGCCTACCTTACCGCGCTAGCCTTGGATGGACCATGGTTCGATCCCCCGGTTCCCATATGGTCCCCCGTGCCTGCCAGGAGCGACTTCTGAGCGCATAGCCAGGAGTAACCCCTGAGCGTCACTGGGTGTGGCCCAAAGACCAAAAAAAAAAAAAAAACGTAAAGCAATGAAATGAATCAACCTAAGGATTTGGGTTTGTTACTTAAATATATCCTGTATTTTAGCCCTGCCTAATTTGTGTTGATTTCTCTTAAGTGTTCAATTAATTATAAAGAAATTAATTAATAAAATGACTTACATATGCCACTTTAAGGAAAAAATTGTTTCAAACAATGCACAATTCAACTTTCCAGTGTCAGTTTTCATAACTTCACTTTCATGATGACCTTTTTTCTGGAAGGAGTCCTAAAAATTGGGTAGCTTTCACGAGATAAAGTTCAGTACTTAAGGTTGGAATGATAGTTCAGTGGTTAGGGTTCTTGCCTTGTATTTGGCTAATTGATCCCTGAGCCCTTCAGGAGTAATTTCTGAGTTCAGAGTTAGGAGTAAGCTCCAAGCATCATAGGTGTGTCCCCCTGCCTACCTCCCAAAAAAAAAAAAAAAATTCCTTGGCATTTACTGTCTAATCCATGGATTTTATTTTGAATCCATGAATTTTAATACACTATAATTTTGAAAATATGGAAGAATGATTTTTTACTATAACATATAAATGAGATGATAAGCATAATTTAATGATGAAGATGACTACTAAGAGCTGATTCTTATCAAGTATTTACCAGATATACTGTCCTCGCCTGACAGACATTCTCACATATTTATAATCCTCTCATAAGTTAGTGTTATTAATTTCATATTATTGATGAAGAAAACTGGATGGCAAGGGACTAAATGTGACCATTTTCCGAAGGCTAGTACAGCTGAAATTTGGGACCCGATTCCCAAATTACTAACCGCTTCACTCTATATACAGTCTCACAAGTTTGAACGTAATTCGCTCAAATCATTTTTTAAATCCATTGTGGGTTTACATTGCTTCAAGACCCTGGCGGTCTCCGTCTTACCCTTCGAATGAAAATTATTAAAGCTTAATGGTGGTTCGGTATGGTAATTGACCTAAGAGGCATAACCCTCTTTGGTTATTTGTATGTCTTCTTTGATAAAGCGCTTCCAGGAACTAATTACTGCTTTCCTTTTTTTTCTTCTCTGACAGCATTGGATTCAAAGGCTAACAATTTGTCTAGTCTGTCCAAGAAATACCGCCAGGATGCGAAGTACTTGAACATGCGTTCCACTTACGCCAAACTGGCAGCAGTCGCTGTGTTTTTCATCATGTTTATAGTGTATGTGCGATTCTGGTGGCTGTGAAGTAGTGGATGCAGTCACCGGCAAAGGAGAAGAAAAGCTCTATAGAATCCAGCGGGTGTATGTTTTCAGGAAGCTGAGCTCACAGAGACGTGTGTTAGAATCCAAGCAGAACTTGTGTCTCTCAAGACTTTTCCCAGAAAAGATGTCCTGAAAGTGAAAAGCTCCATACACCTCATTTTACGAAGCTTAACCCTTGGTAGAAAGTTTCTTTGTGGGTGCAGAGGCTTTCTCTGGGTGCTAAGCCATATATCTTAGGGAACAGTAGATTGTTTTCATTTTGTTTTGTTTTGGTTTTTTTTTCCCTCCCAGTTTTTACATTTTAAGACCGACTGATTGAGGCATTCTCATTCTCTCACGGAGCCATCAGTGAGATTTTTTTTTGGGGGGGGGGGGGTTGAATTATCTGTGTTAGCACCAGTCTGAAATTTCTCCAAAGAAGGCAGCCCTATGGGAAGGTTTTGGACTCTTTATCTAATCAACATTCCTTTTGTTGGTAACATGATTTCAGTAATCTGAGATTTTTGATGGCCTTTTAAACTTAAAGACTCCAGTATATGAAGGTTAACTGCTGTGCTGCAACAGTCTTGTCTTTCGGCCCCCGGAGAAAGTTGTCCTTTGTTGTTTTTCCTTTTATAAGATTTTGCTTATTGCACAATTCAATTGCTTTAGAGTTAAATGAATTATATTAAGATGCCTTGAAATTATAGCACTCCTTGATTAAGAAATTGAACTGTTTCCTGTTATTTACTCCTTGAAAGAGTTAAAGCAGTTTGAGTCACTCTTAATTCTTAGTTTTTCAGCGTTTGATTTGTAAGTGTGAGTGAAGATCGTAAACAGAACAAGTAGCCCCTGAACAAATGAGAAGACCCAGTTCATAGTGAAAGCTGTGTCCTGTCTCGTCTTCACTTTGTCAGTTAAAGTTCTCCCCATTCTGTTTTCCTTCTCCCACAATTTAATATCATTTTTCAAAGAGTCCCTTCTGTTGCAATAGATTTATATCTCAGTAGAGTTATTATCCAATTTCAAGATGGAAGACGCTTGAGTGCACAGTTAAATAACATTTTTGCAGAGCAACTACTCACACTACCACATATGTTTTTCAGGAAAGCCTCATACCTATTCTAATTTACAGATATTCTCAGAAAATATCCTAAAGTCAGCCAAATCCTCTGCAGTAGCCTCTATTATCAAAAGTACCTGTGATTTTTGTTTTCCTCTTCTTTGCTCAGGGATGAGGGTATTCCCTTTTACCTTCTGAGATAGAATTTTTTTTAAAGAGGGAGAATGGGTCTTTTACATATTGTCAAGATGAGTCCAAAATATAATCTGTAATGCCCATTACAAACTGCAGCTCTGTTCCTCAAGTAGTACAGCATAATGAGCCAGCCGCCCACTTAACATCTTCAACAAAAAACTTTAGCCAGTCAATAGTTTTATGACTCAGAGGGATCATTGAAGCTACTGTCTTGATTGGAATGGAGGGGTGGGGCTGGAGATCCAGGTTCCTAATTAACAGGGCAAGGAGTAATGCTTCTTTTATTCTCCATTCTCAACCAGAATTAAAAGTCTTTGCTTTCCATTTTGGGTGGATCTGCTAATTGGAGTTTCTGCATGAAATAATCAAGCGACTTTTGAAAAAAACAGATAATAACTAAGACCTTACAAGGCTTGTCTCTGGGTACTGATGTTGATTGAAGCCTTTGAAAGGTTTACTTAAGTAGTACCATAGCACCAGGTGCTTCTAAGGATCAGTGACTCATTGTTGGAAGATGCACGCGCATCAGATGGTCAGCAGTGCAACAAATGCATCTAAGATGTTCCCCTTCAGTATGAAGTGGTGGTACCTAGTTAACGCATATACACAGAGCCTTTCTAGGTACATTTCTACTGAACTTAGTATCTTAACTAAATAAGAATCAAAGTAATGTTAAGATAATGGTAAAAAAAAAATGAGAGGACAAGACACAGAATACAATTTCCACTTCTGTTCATTATTGGAGGTAATGAGCAGATCTCACAACTCTAATAGGAGGTTAAATGTATCAGCAATCAGATATCTGAAGTAGAAAGTGAGAAATCTCAGAAATGTGATTACTAGGGACACAGTAAGAAAGGAAGCCTAATTTCTTTGGGGGGAAGTGACAAGAGAAGGTGAACAGGGTATAGAACCAGTGGCATGTTCAAGATCACAGATGAAAAGAGGAGACCTTTTGGAGGGTTTCAGTGAGTTTGGTCATAACTCTTAGGGTAAACATAACCAATTGTGAGTTGAGGACGAAGTAGACTATATTAAAGGGACCTACCTACTATATTAGGGAATGTTCTACTGATATCTGATGAGATGCCCTTGGATATATAGTTTCAAATGATCCTTCTGGGCATCAGAAAGCTAGAAAAGGGCTAACCCTGGAAGTAGGGCCATGATCTAAGGAGCCATTGAAGTTAGGTATAGGAGACAGGTGCATTTTCAGAATTAGCAGGACCTGGTGAAAATATCTTATGGGCATAGAATACCTGCCTTGTAAGCACAAGGTCGCAAGTTCGACCTTTGGTGTCTTTGCAGGCACTGAGAATCCCAGTGACACTGCTAGAGTCTCTTAACTGCTGTCTGACTCCATTGGATGTAAGTGAATTCCTAGCTGTGTCACAGCCAGGTGTGTGTCAGCACTACAACCAAAGGGTGTGACAACCCCACTCCCACCCCAGGCACTAACCACAAGGAGATGTGAAGACTAGGGCCAGCAGGTACCAGCTGTGGCGAGCAGATATGTGAGCATTGCAGTGACCTTCAGCAAGTTCTTTAGAATGTGTGAAGACCACAACCAAAGAGTCATTTACGGTGACCACGTATGTAAGCACCACAGCTAATGGATCGCAGCCATCTGCAAGCACTGACCGATGGGAAGCTTCCGGCAAGCACCATAAAGAGGCACATGTGCAACCCCTGAGCATCAACTGCAAGGAGAGGGGAGGGGTAGGGGAAACAATAAAAAATAAAAGCAACTATTCCAGTACCAATAACAGATTTGTCAGCTTACTCTTAACACTGACATTCTCACCTTTTGACAGTTGACCCTTTGTAAAGAAGACCACTTAGAGGTATAAAAGAATTTCAAGTAATTTTTAAATAAATTTATTTTAATAAAATGCATCACATCGTTGACATAACTGATCATAATACATTTGTTTCACATGACCAAAAACAGTTATTAAAAAATAGAAAAGCTAAAACGATGGAAGAGAAAGGAAAGAAGAAAAAGTTTAGTAGCAAGTATATTTTTGAAAATTATTGAATCACCAATGAACTCATTAAGGCACTAGCAGAAGCTTTTTTTTTTTTTAAAGGATAAGACTTAAAGAAATACAGTAAAAAATGTTGTGAGAGTGGCAATTGTTGCTTGCATAGTTCCAGCAAGATATAGGGGACATGGAAAGGAAATGCCTGGGCCTAAATACAAGACCTTACCCCTGAAGTATTCTGACAAAAAATCAACTCTGTGCTCCAAGCATACTAGGTTGTCCAAATCCTGCTTTGTCCAAAGTTGATGGGAGTGAAGATTTCAATCCAGGCAGTTTGGTTTGTACCTGAATCTTTTCTATTGATAAGTACTCCAAAATGTATTAAGTTCAACAGTCATGTTGATCATACAGGCAAAAATGCTTCAAGAGTAGTGAAGGGAGAAGTAAAATTTCAGTATTTGAGGATTAAAACATTGAACTAGAGGGAGAACTACAGGTTATCCTCTAGCTGTTATCAAACAACTCAACCTACTTTCACTTAGAAACCTTATTCCCTAATAAGAGCAATATTATAGTGGTACAGTAGTACAGCTTGACATGTACATGGCTGGTCAGGTTGGACCTCTGGAATCCCATATGATCCCTGGACATAGTGATTCGTGAGTGCAGGGCCAGAGCATATCCCCTGCCTTCAAATTTTAAGTTAAGAGGTAGTAATATCTAGTGTATTGTACTTAACATCTTAAATGTCTGATATGGTTCTTCAGAATTATGGAAAACTTAAAACCTTGATACCTCGGCCACAGAAAGTTGCAGTATATACATATATCCTGTGGGTCACACTGTCAATGTAGATAGAAACTCAAAACCTGTTCATGATCCTCCAAGTTCCAATTGACTCCAGATGTACAGTATGTCAAACTTGAAGGTGAGTCCATTAATGCTTTGAACACTATCCAACTATGATAACTTGAAGAATTCTACAGTGACCCAACATTGACCCATATATAGGAGCCTTGTAAAACAAGTGAAGAGAGCAAACAGAATTGAACCTGAATGCTTTCTAAGCATGCAATGCTCAGATTTAATGCCTGTCACCAACATGGCTCCCCAAGTTGACAATTTCCTACCAAGCACTGACATGTGGCCCCAAAATAAAGCAAAGGGATGACCATTTCTGTACTGTTTCACAGTATATGATACAAAACCAAAACATCTCCTTTTAGATTGCATATTCCTGGGAATTTTTCTGACAGTGGCTATGTAATTAAGACTTCTGGTTGTTTATGTAACAACTCACTGGGCCCTGGAACAACTCAGCAAAAATCAAACTTTGTATTAGGTATTTTCCTGCATTATGATTATCAGTGTTCCCAGTTTATTCAAGGGCACATAAGTTGAAGTTACAGGCAGAACTGGTAGATTCCTGAGCAATGCAGGGCTATTTACTACAATTAACATGTAGATACTCTCTTAAGCACTAACATTCACTTTGTCCCAAATATTTAGGCCTGAGCACCATTTTGGGAAGCATCACCCCCCCCCAAAAAAAGAGGCCTCCTCTTATCCTCCCCCATTTTGTTACTTCCCCTCTCAACTTTACCCCCTTATTGATTTTTATACCTTTCCATTTAATTTAATTTCCCTAAGTGAAAATACTTGCTATAACTCGGAGAGCTTCAAAATCAATGGTGATGATTTTATTTTAATTTATATTTTAATCATAATTTATCTTACCCTTTATTCCTTTTTGTCTTTCTATGTTTATTGTCCAAAGCAAATATGTCCAGTGTTATTTATGAATCTCATTATTAAAAAAAGGGGCCAGGGAGATAGCTCAAGTGGTGGAGTACATTCCAAACCTATGTAAGTCCAAGTTTATTCTGTGTCATCGTCCCCTCTCCAAAGTCTATACATACACACACACCACGAATGGGCGTGACCCTAGTGCATGCAGTCACATAGTACACTGCCATGTGTGGCCCTATATATATATATATATTTTTTTTTTTTAAAGGCAAGAATTCAGGCTGAAGCAATAGTACAGTGAGTAGGATGCTTGCCTGGCACATTGCTTACACATTCAATTTCTGGTGAGTTTGTCTTAATTCTGTCTACACTTGCGTCCGCCAGACTTTTCCAATAATTTCTACACACACACACACACACACACACACACACACACACTGCAAGTTAAGCAATGATGTCCCATGGTCAGAGCATGCAAGTTCAGGAAGTACTCCATCTATAATGAGAACTGGAGAGCATATTGCTTAAAAGGCTAACATTTTGTTTAGCTATTTACATTAATATGCTGTGTGTTTATTTGTACAATTAGAATTTTTATTTTCAATGTGTTTTTTAGTCTGTGCATTCTATTCATTCTTTCAAAATTTTCAAACCCAGTTCTCCCTAAGAGCAAAGTTAGGACTTAAAATATAACAAAACTGCTAAATATTAAACACACACGCACACACACATGCAAAAATTCTGGGAAAAAGCTTAGGCCATTCTAGTAGAGATCATCATTAGTTTGTATAATTTATGTAGATGTTTTGCTACAATAACTTGTCCTACAGAATTATATTAAATTACTTGAATATTAGAGCATAAGTTAGACTTGGCTGAAGGACAGAGACATAAAACCATACGAGAGACAACTCAGAAACAAATTAGTGATGTAACATGTAGCCGTGGCCTGTCAAAGTATAAAGTGTTGAAATGGGAGTTGATAAATTTGTTTATATTTGGGGATTTGGGGTTGGATTATTTTTCTTTTTTTTTTGGTTTGTTTTGGTAGTAGGCTCCATGCTTAGGGATCACACATTGACCCTGAATTTCTTTGCATGCAAAGCATATATTTCTCCAGTCCAAGTTAGAATTGTTGACTTCTAGATACAACTCACTTCTCTACAGCTGTGGAGCCTTAAATAAAGCATTTAGGTGTCAAGTGTTTTGGTTTCTAGGGTTAAAAATGGAAGTGATAATCTATTCTGCCTACTTCACAAAGCTGAGGATGTGGTAATTCCTATATTAAAAGGCCACTATTACTATCCAAACTATTCAGCGAAAATATTTTTGGATAGTGAGTGCAGTGTTGACTATTCCTCTGCAAACAAACGACCTGGGTCCATAATTATGCCTTGATGGTTTCTCTCCAGTTTCTGTCTGGATACAGAAACTTTAGAAACCACTAACATTATCCTCACCGACTTTCTTAAGTCATGACTGAGTATACCCAGAAGAGGGCAGCAATTCTCCAGTCTGAAACTTCTCTGCTGCATTTCCAAAAGCAACGTGAGAGGAAAATAGAGGCTGTAAACCTCCATGATCGCCAACACAATAACGCTCATTCCTTTTAACTCGTATTTTGCCTATTCTGTTTCTATGAAAAATAATTTGGACTGTGTCATTGCACTTTAATCATTTTACCCAAGTACTCAGAAACCCCTAAATTTAACCCAGATTTCTAGATGTCAGGAAATTTCTTTTTTTGGTTTGTTTTTGGTTCACACCCAGCATATTCAGGGGTTACTCCTAGGCTCTGCTCTCAATAATTATTCCTGATGTGATTCATGGGTTCAGATGAGATTCTGGGGGCACGGTTGGCTCCCATGCTTGGCCACATGTAAAGCAAGCACTCTACCTGCTGTACTAACTTTCCAGCACCATTAATTTAAAAATAAACTTTGGTCTTTTTTGGTTGGCTCATCCACAAATGGTGTTTATCACTTACTCCTGGCTCTGCTCAGAAATCACTCTTGATGGTGCTCGGGGGACCATATGGGGCACCTAGGGTAGAGCTCAGGTCAACCTCATTCCAGGCAAGCATCCAATCTACTATATAATCTCTCTGTACCCAAATAAAATAATTTTTTAAGCAAAAGAAAAATAAGTTGTTCTAGCCTGGTTTTT
>PVKC010032402.1:0-14266 GCA_004027635.1 Crocidura indochinensis | reverse complement strand
TAGTGGGTATGGTATCTCGTGTGACTAGGCCCCGAGATGCCATCTTAGTTTGTCCGCACTTTGTATCCAAGAGTGCCTGTGGACAGAAAAGCTGAGAGGTTATTTTAAATATAGTAAGATTAAGGCATTAAAACATATTGTTATGGGATGCTTTCGTTGAGGTCAGTGATTTCCCATGGTATTCTTTACCTGTAATCCTTTATAAAATCCCTATGGGATTATTATGAGTCTTTGTAGAAGGCTGGTTACATACCTGTTCTCTCTATGCTTCAGTTTCTACTGTTGCTGGTTTCTTTGTGGTACAATGTGTAGTCAAGAGTTTGTGTTGCTCTTCTTTCATGTGTTTTGGGCACTGCTCCCTGGTGTATGTTGGCTGTTACAGTGTTTGGAGTTTCTGCCCTGATAAATCCTGTTAATTAATTGTTGGGTATTTGTTATATCTAAGGTGTATGTTCTAGCTACTTCAGAATAGTGCTATCATTCTGTATTTATCCTTCGTCTTCTGACTTACTTCATTTAACATAACATGTCCTAGGTCCATCCACGTTACCGCAAAGTCCATGATTGTGTCATTTCTGACTGCCATGTAGTATTCCATTGTGTATAGATACCACATCTTAATGATCCACTCATCTGTTGTTGGACATCGTGGTTGGTTCCAGGACTTGGCTATTATACTTAGTGCTGCGATAAATAGTGGGGTGCACACAAACTTTGGGATGAATGTCCTTCCGACTAAACCCTATATTTTAACAGAAAAGTAGGGGGTTGTCTTATACACCAGAAAATATGGTACATTTAAACTCAACTGAAAAATATTTATTTTATAAGAGGAAATGAAGCATGGGACAAACAATTATAGCCAAAACAAGTTTGATTAATAGTTTATAATTTGTTCAAAATTAATTATAGATCATTAGACTTTATCAATATATAGTTTTGTTTGGTAAATAAAATGAAACCTAAGGCATATGGGAAGATATTAAATTACTAAAATGCATTTAATTGGCTAAAATATTACATTAACACAAGATATACAAATGACTAAAAAATCAATGTCACATCTTTAAGATTAAAAGAGATCATATAGCGGCCAGATTATTGGTGCTGCTATAGGGAATTTGCCTTGCATGAGACTGACCTAAGACAGACTGTGGTTTGATCCCCTGGCATCCCACATGATCCCCCAAACCAGGAGCAATTTCTGAGAGCATACACAGGGGTAACCCTGAGCATCACCAGAGTGTGGCCCCCAAACAAAAATTAATTAATTAATGAAAATTTAAAGATCATATAAAGCTGACATGAAAGTAAAATAAATCACTATCATAATAGTAGAAAAATTTGAAAAGTCATCTATTAAATAATGAAAACACAGCTTAAGAGAAATATGATAGAATATCAAATAAGTAAATTTTCTGTATAAAAAGAATAACATAAAAGCTTATATATTAGAGTATAAATTTGTCTAATATTTGATAACAATATTTTAATATTCTAAAAATTTTGTAAATTTATAAGTTCTAAATATAAATTCTAAATAATAAGATTTTATTAAATTTAGAGTGCATGGTTTTTAAATATAGAGGAAAATTGACTACTCAGTTTTCTACTAGTACATAAAGTCAAAATAAAATTTGAGGGACCATGTGGTGGCGCTGGAGGTAAGGTGCCTGCCTTGCCTGCACTAGCCTAGGATGGACCATGGTTTGATGCCCCAGTTTCCCATATGGTCCCCCAAGCCAGGAGCAACTTCTGAGCGCATAGCCAGGAGTAACCCCTGAGCGTCACTGGGTGTGGCCTCAAAACAAAAAAAATTAAAAATAAATGAAAATAAATAAATATATATAAAATTTGAGAAAGGAAGGAAGGAAAAAGAGAAGAGAAAATAGTTAATGAGGAGAAGGGAGAAGGGGAATGAACTTTCATGAAGCTAGAGATGTCTGTAACATTGAATTAAGATATCTGAGGAAGATCTGCCACTTACGCTTACTGTTTGGACAGGGATATAGGGATATGTCTAAAGAGATATGTGTCTGAAAGTCTCAAATAAATCAGGCAGGTCCCAGATATCCAAAGTATGTACCACAATCCAACAGGCCAAGCACAAATCTTGTTTGGAACAATGAGAACAGGATACCTGAGTATTTAGGAAAAGCTTCTCTAGACTCCAAAAAGGTGGCAAAGAGGTAGGAGAGGAAAATAAAATCAAACACAGTTTTTAGAAAAGCAACATATCATTGAGGAAGGGTTAAGGAAATAAAACTTGAATTATGAACAGGACAGAACTGTTGATAGCAAAGGGAGTTGCAATCTAGCCTGTAACACTGTTCTTACCTCTGACTTGAATAGAAAATCTTACAAATAACTGGAGAATTCACCTCCTTTGACAAAGTTATAAGCCGAAAGGAACCAGCCAAATATTTATGCAAAGTATCTCTCAAGAAAAGAAAAGCAATGTGGAAAGAATAAATGGTAGGTGAGAAACATTCATCCAAAAAATAATCTTACTGCTCAGAAAAAGAGATGGCCAAAAATATGACCATAAACCCAGGGCATCCCTTTCTGGACACTGGGAGTTTCAGCAGCATGGGGTTTGGCAGGCCCCATGTTTTCCAGATTTTTTTGGATTTACTTAGGATGGTCACATGAGTATATGCTGGATAAAGGGCTATGCACTAAAGTTGTGTGAAAAGTTATCTATATTTAAATAAAAGTTTCAGGGTTTCTTGTGCTATCCCTGATCATCTGTCTCCCAGGACTATTTCATGGCTGTGCCGGGCTGGAGACAGGGAACCTCCAGTCCCTTCCATCTCCAAACACCAAAATGAAGACATTTCAATTTATATCATATAGTTCCAGGCAGATTAGATCTAGCACTTCTGTCTCTTAGAAAATATACAGCTCAACACCCCACTGAACAAATCAATGAACTAGTTTGCAATATTTTAGATATTAGGTAACCTTGTTTAGGAAAAATAACTTGTAAAACAGATAGACCTTTAGCCACTTTCATGCAAACAATTCAACATATTACTTTCTTTAAAACCCTGAAACTTCAGCATCCCAAACCATCAAATGCAAAGAAAAATGCATAAACTAAGGAAGATACCTGCAGTTGCAGATATGAAGATAAATCCTGGCAAATTTCCAAGTACACCAAAACACCTGAACTGTATAGATGAGGACCTAAAATCAACACTTAATGTTTTAGCAACATAAATAAAAGAGTCACTAGCTAGAGAAATTAATTAAAACTTTAACCAACTCAAAAAACTGTTTCAGAGATGAGAAAATACAAATGGAACTGAATGAACTAGAAACATGTTAGCAAGTACTAGTACCAGAAATAAATAGGTGGAAAATTACATAGATAAAATTGAAGGTAAACTACAAGCCAGCAATCATAAAGAAGTGCAAAAAGGAAAAACAAAACATAACAAAATAAGAAACAATCTCTGAATTATGGGAATACCAGTAAAGGGGAAGGGAATGGGGAAGAAAAATAATGAAGGGGATAATAGCACCTTTTGTACAAATCCAAGAGGTAAAAAGAGTGCAAAACAAGAAAGGACCCTAACAAAACACCACCAAGACATATAGTAATCCAAATGTCAAAACATTAAGAGAAAAGAAAGAGATAGATGTAATCTTTAAAGCAATAAGGGAAGAAAACCTCAAGTATAAAGAAAGAAAAGTTCAAACCAGATCTTCCACTTGAAAGAATTCAGGAAAAAAATGAGTGGAATGACATATTCAAAATACTAAATGAAATAAACTTTCAACTGAGAGTCCATTACCTAGCAAAACTCTTATTTACATGGGAAGGAGGGTATAAAACATTCTCTGATAAAAAAAATAAAGAACTCGCAATATTTACACTAAAAAAACAACTCTAAATGAATTACAGTACTCAAAGATCAAATACATAAACCAAATACTCAATTGTAACAACAACCCTACACAATATAATCAGATCAGGAATGAAAGGAGAGAGATTACAAAAGAATCCCCAAAAATCCAAGATATCATGAGAACTTATTATGAACAAGTGTACTCAGTTAAGCTAGAACATAGGAGAAATGAAAATATTTCTATAAAAATGTAATCTCCCAAAACTGAAGGAGGAGGACGTAGAAAATATAAACAGGCTGATCACAAGTAAGCAAATTAAAACAGTAATTAAGAAACCTCCCAAGAATAAAAGTCCAGGATCAGACAGGTTTAGAGGTGAATTTTATAAAATATACAAAAATAAATTACTACTATTGATCCCTAGACTCTCCCCAAACATGGGAAAGATATGTATTCTCCCTAATACTTCTATGAAGCTAATATCATACTCATTCCAAAAGTTGTCAAAGATGCCACCAAAAAAATAAACTGCAGACCACACTCACTAATGAACGTGGATGCAAAACATTTTAGCGAAATCTTATCAACAACACATCAAAAAAGATTACACAACATGACCAAGTGGGCTCCTTTCAATGGATGCAAGGATGGATCAACAAGAACAATTCAATCAGAATCATACAACACATCAGTAAAAGGAAGGATAAAAACCACATGAAGGATAAAAACTGCATTTAACAAAATCCAACACCTATACATAATGAAAAGCCTAAAAATAAGTGTGGAAGGAAGCTTTCTCAAGACAGTAACAGCTTGGGACCAAAATAATAGCACAGGGTAAGGCGTTTGCCTTATACATGGCCAACCTTGGACAGACCCAGGTTTGAATCCCAGCATTCCATATGGTCCCGTGAGCATGGCAGGAGTGATTTCTGAGTGCAGAGCCAGGAATAACCACTGAGTGTCATTGTCTGTGGCTCAAAAACCCAGAAACTCAATTCCCCCAAAATGATATTGACATCTATCTATGAAAAGCCCACAGCCGCCATTACTCTTTTTTTCCAGGGGAGAGCGCAAACGCAGTCCCCCACTACCACAAATTATGCAGTCGAGTTTCCCACATTTGGGGAAATCGCAGGGGTCAGCACATCCGGAGTGCAATGGATAAGCCTCGCCCTAGGGAAACTACCTTCGTGATCATGGTTTCTCCCCTGCCAGGTAAGTATCCACTATTACTCTTTCCTTTTTTAATGGCAAAAATATGAAAGTAATTTTACTAAGATCAGGCACTAGGCAAGGATGTCCACTGTCTCCATTCTTATTCAACATAATTTTAGAAGTTAGAAATAATCAGACAAGACAAGGAAATCAAAGGAATCCAAATTAAAAAGAGGAAATCAAAATATCTCTATTTGCAGATGACGATGATATACGTCAATGACCCCTCTAAGAGCTCCTCAAAACTAATAAACTAATACAGGAAAGTGGCCAGCTTTTTTTTTCCCTTTTTTTTTTTTTTTTTGGTCAGTACACAAAAGATAGTTGCTTTCCTTTATACAAACAGAAACTCAGAAGAGAAAGAGATCAGACTCTATACCAGGGTTCCTCAAATTATAGCCCTTGGGCCACATGCGGCCTGCTGAGGATATTTATCTGGCCCACCAGCCCAGTTGCTGCCTGTCATTTTTTTTTTTTTTTACAGAAGGACAGCCATTTGTGGGAGAGGGGTTGGGGAATTATGGGAATCTATGTCTGGCCTTTGACGGTGAGAAGATCTGAACATTGCAGCCAGACTACAACTAACCAGGATTCAGAAGAATAATTTGGGGAAGGGGGACTGCCTACCCAGTACGCAGTGGCTTGTGGGCAGTGAAGATTGGAGGTGCAGCGCAGAGGTTGCTTGGAGGAAGTTGGCAGCATTATTAATAGGTGAATCCCATGGTCACTACCAGAAGGAATAGAAGGAATTATGGATAAGAAGAAGAAATGTAGTAAAGGGTAAAAAAAGAAAACATTGAAAGATGGACAGAAAGAAAGGTAGAAAGGATGAAAGAATTTATGGTGTGAATAAGGAAAGAAAATGAAACAAAAGGAAAGGTAAAAAAACAGGATAAGAGGAAAGATAGAAAGGAGAGAGGGAAAGATGTTAAGCTGGATGGGTGGTGAAAATTATCTCTGATCTTTGGATGGGCTGCCTGCTTCTCTTCTCTGATGGTCAGTGACAAACAGATGAGGAGTAGCAAAAATCAATTTAAAAAACAATGAGTGCATTTATATTCAGTTGTATAATGTTATATGTTGTATGTTGTGTAAACTCCAGTTTATACTGTTGTGATCAATGAACAAACCTGCAGATGTAATTAACCTTTTCACTGCTTAGAGACTGCCATATTGTAAAAATTATAATAAAATATTAACATTTACTATACTTTTTTGTTAATTTATTAAAAAATAGAAGTCACATCCACACATTTAACTATTGTTTTGTGATATTGTTTCTGAACATTAGTGAAAAGACGTCTGTTTCATAAAAGCATATTGTGAAGATATTTATGAAAATAAACATAAGGCTACATCATTTAAGAACTGCTTAAAATTTCATGTGTGAAACTCCATACATTAACTTGTGAGTTAATCATTCTTCTCTTGATGGATATAATAAAAGAGCCTTATTTTTTTCTGCCAGCAAGGATATTGTAATAATTTTATGTATTTTTTCTCTAAATAAAATTAGAGAAATTTTTCTCAAAAAAATTTAAACTCAACTTTTTATCTTAACCACACCTGGAGTTTTACTCTGTTTATAAATAAGAAGGTCAAATGAATTTATAGCTCATTCAAATTTTACATAACAGATTTTTAAAAATGCTCCCCTGTTACTGGTATATATAATAAAATGTAAAAGTCTTATTTGTATCAATGTGAATGTTAAATATATAAATAAAATATATATAATTAAAAAATAGAAGTCACAGAAGTGATCAAATAGTCTTAAATAAAAGCTCTAGACGTGGTGAGGAAAGTGCGTTGACCTGTCACTCATACTATGTGGAATGTGTGTGCAATGAACCCTTAAAGTAGCAGAGCACAAAATTTCTTAAAAGGGTCTAGTCAGGGGGCCCGGGAGATAGCATGGAGGTAAGGCGTTTGCCTTTCATGCAAAAGGTCATTGGTTCGAATCCTGGTGCCCCATATGGTCCCCCGTGCCTGCCAGGAGCAATTTCTGAGCATGGAGCCAGGAGTAACCCCTGAGCACTGCCGGGTGTGACCCAAAAACCCCCCCAAAAAATGGGGCCAGGCGGTGGTGCTGGAGGTAAGGTGCCTGCCTTGCCTGCGCTAGCCTAGGATGGACCGCGGTTCGATCCCCCGGTTTCCTATATGGTCCCCCAGGCCAGGAGCAACTTCTGAGCGCATAGCCAGGAGTAACCCCTGAGCGTGTCACTGGGTGTGGCCCAAAAACAAACAAACAAAAAAGGGCCTAGTCATTCAGGTGGCAGAACACTGCAGATGTCATGTGGTTAATGGTACCTCACCAGTATGAGCCTGAGGTAAAAGCAGGATTTTGCCAATCAGACTGCATTGCAGTTTGATTGGTGAAACTGCATTGCAGTCTGTATGTCTCTGTGTGGGCAAGTTTTATTGCTGATATATTGTTTTGTAGCACTGCATATAAACATATATATGTGCATGCATGTATTTTACTTATAGTAATTTGGAATCCCTAGGAAACACTGGCAGACCATTTGTGGAAGAAGAATTTGTTAAAGAATGCCTTTTTTCTGTTGCCAAAGAAACGTGTCCAGAAAAGGCTGATTAATTTAGTACAGTCTTTCAGGACCTGCAATTAAACGGAGGGTTAAAGATATGGGAGACAATTTGCATCCGCATGTGCAAACTCCACCAGAAAACTTACATATTTTTCCTTGGCACTCATTCAACAAAAGCAATTATGTTCGTGATTCTACACAACTTCTCATTTTTATTCGTGGGAAGAATGATTATTTTGAAGTCACAGAAGTGCTTGCTGCACTGCAAAGTATCAAAGGAATAGTCACAGGTGAGGATATCTATGAAAAGTTTTGCCAAACTGTTAATGGTTTGGAGCTGGACTGGACAAAACTTGCCAGCGTGAATAGAGATGGTGCTCCTAGCATGGTGGGGTCTAAGAAAGGAGTGATTGCTCGCATTAGCCAAGAGATGGACAAAAAAACCATTCTCATCCAATAGTCATACACTGCCTCATCCACCAATAAGTGCTGTGTTGTAAATCACTGAAGTGGGACTGTTATGAAAATTGTGGTATCTTGTGTTGACTTCATTAGAGCTCATGCACTAAACCACAGACAATTTCAGGAATTTTTTCTGAGCTAAATGTTGACTATGAAGATGTTTGTATCACACAGAAGTCCATTGGATGAGTCAAGGGAGTTGGGGTTTATTGTTTTGTTTCATTTTGTTTACCAGCTAAAGGGAGAGTTTTGAAACATTTCTATGAGTTACTTCCACAAATTACAATTTTTATGCTTTCAAAAACAAAGAAGTAAAAGAGCTCAATGATGCAGAATGGAAATGGCACCTTGCCTTTCTGATAGATGTAACAGAGCTATTCTACAATTTCAATGTGCAACTGTGTGCCAGTCTTTGTGGTGTGAAATGGTACCTCATAGTTGTTTTGATTTGCATCTCCCTGATGATTAGTGTGGAGCATTTTTTCATATCCCTTTTGTTCATTTGTATTTCTTCTTTGAGGAAATGTCTGTTCATTTCTTCTCCCCAATTTTATGGGGTTAAGTTCTGTTAGTACCTTGTATATTTTTTATATTAGTCCCTTATCTGATGGTTATTGGATAAATAGTTTTTATTATTCTGTGGATGGCTTTTGTATCCTAGGTCCTATATTTGAGTTGCAGAAGCTTCTCAGTTTAAAATAGTTCCATTTTTTTTTATCTCTGCTTCCACATGTTGGGAGAGTGCTGTTTCCTCATTGAAGTAGCCTTTAGTCTAAATGTCATGGAGTAGTTTATCCACATATTGTTTTATATTCTAATGGTTTGGGGTCTGATATCAAGGTCTTTAATCAATTTGGATTTTACCTGTATGCATGGCATTAGATGGAGGTTTAAGTTTGCATTTTTGCAAGTGGCTGACCAGTTGTGTCAACACCACTTGCTAAAGAAGCTTTTCTTGTTCCATTTTGCATTTCTTGCCTCTTTAAGAAAGATTAATTGATAATATTTCTGGGGAACACTGCTCTGTTCCACTGCTCTGAGGGTTTGTCTTTCTTTCAATACCATGCTGTTTAATGACTATAGCTTTGTAATACAATTTAAAGTTTGGGGGAAGTGATGCCTCCCATATACTGTTTCCCAACCATTGCTCTAGCTATTCTTGGGTGTTTATTGTTTCAAATGAATTTCAGGAGTGTTTAATCCACTTCTTTGAAGAATGTCATAGGTATGTTTAGAGGGATTGAATTAAATCTCTACAATGCTTTGTGTATTATTGCCAATTTAGTGATGTTAATCATACCAATCCATGAATAGGTTATGTATCTCCATTTCTGTGTTTACTCTTAATTTTTTCTTAAAGGAGGGTCTTGTAGTTTTCTTTGTATAAGTCATTCACCTCTTTAATTGACTCCAAGATATTTGAGTTTCTGAGACACTAATATGAATGGGATTGTTTTTTTTTTGTTTGTTTGTTTTTTGTTTTTGTTTTTTTTTTGGTTTTTGGGTCACACCCGGTAGTGCTCAGGGGTTACTCCTGGCTCCATGCTCAGAAATTGCTCCTGGCAGGCACGGGAGACCATATGGGGCACCGGGATTCGAACCGATGACCTTTTGCATGAAAGGCAAACACCTTACCTCCATGCTATCTCCCGGGCCCCGATTGGGATTGTTTTTAATGGCCATTTCTTTTCTGGTATTATTGGTGTGCAAGAAAGTCATTGATTTTTGCATGTTAATTTTGTAACCTGCTACTTTGCTATATAAATCTATTGTTTCTAGAAGCTTTTTGATAGATTTTTTTAGTGTTTTCTAAATATAGTATCATGCCACTTGCAAACAGTGAGAGCTTAATTTTTTTCTTTTTGCCTAATCACTATTGCAAGAACTTCCAGCATTGTGTTGAATAGGTGTGGTGAAAGTGGGCAGCCTTATTTTGTACCAGATTTCGGAGGAAAGGCTTTTATTTATTTCCATTGAGAATAATATTTGCCATTGACTGTGGTAAATAGCCTTTACTATATTGAGAAAAAGTATTTCCAATCCCATCTTGATGAGTTTTTTTTTTATCAAGAATGTGTGTTGGCTCTCATAGAATGCTTTATCTGCATCTATTGATATGATCATATTTTTATTTTTGTTGAAATGGTGTATTGTTTTGATTGCTTTAGAGATGTTATATCATCCTTGCATTTCTGGAATGAAACCTACTTGGTTATGGTGTATTACCTTCTTGATGAGGCTTTGAATCCTATTTGCTAGAAATTAGTTCAGGATCTTTGCATCTTGTTCATCAGGGATATGGGTCTGTAGTATTTTGTTTTGTTTCGTTTTGTTTGTTTGGTTTGGATTGGATTTTTTGGCAGCATATCTGTCTTGTTTTGTATCAAGGTAATATTAGCTTTATAAAAACTATTTGGGAGTGTTCCTGATTCTTCAATTTCATTTAAAAAAAGCCTCATAAGAATTGGTAGTAGTTCTTTCTCAAAGATTTGAAAGAATTTGTAAGTGAATCCATCTACACCTTGGCTTTTGTTTTTGGGAAGAGTTTGGATTACCATTTTAATTTCCTGTCAGTGCTTCATGGAGCTATTGGTTGGTCAACCATTTTTTTTTTGCATTACAGAGCTATATTATATTAGATTCCAAATATGGTTTTCATTATGATGCTTTGACAAATTTTTTTTTTTTTGGATTTTGGGCCACACCGGTGACGCTCAGGGGTTACTCCTGGTTATTCGCTCAGAAGTCGCTCCTGACAGGCATGGGGGACCATATGGGGAACCGGGGGATCGAACCACAGTCTGTGCTAGGTTAGTGCCGGCAAGGCAGGCACCGTACCTCCAGCACCACCGCCCGGCCCCCGATCTATGTCTTTCCTTTTTTTGGGGGGGGGGAGGTCCACACCCGGCAGTACTCAGGGGTTACTCCTGGCTCCATGCTCAGAAATTGCTCCTGGCAGGCACGGGGGACCATATGGGGCACCGGGATTCGAACCGATGATCTTTTGCATGAAAGGCAAATGCCTTACCTCCATGCTATCTCCCGGGCCCCTTGACAAATATTTTTATCTACCTATTTTCTATTTGATTATGCCTGGTACTAGTATTTAATGTTTATGTCCACACATACCATTGCAACAGATAACTACATGCCACAGATTCATGCTACAGTGTTTGTTCATTATGTGATTGCAATTTATTTTCAATTCAAACTATAACTTATTATTATATCATAATGCCCATGTTTTTATTTTGTTTTAAGGAGTGAAACATGAGTGCTTAAGACCTATTATATGATACTTTATGGTGTACATTCCTTGTTTAGTGCTCATTAGCATATTGCTTAGTATTCTAGGCTTGAAAATTATGGTATTTTTAAGAATGTTCTATCATTATCTTAGAGTGGAAATTAAAAAATGGTCATCCCTAAATACCCAATCCAGTGTCAACAACTGTAGAATAAAGAGACCCAAATTATAACAAAAAATACACAAAATAAACCTGTTACACTAGCAGTCGAGGCGATAAGGGTGGTATGGGATGTATGTTTGAAACTATGGTGGAAAAGTTCAACACTGGTGGTGGGAATGGCCCTAATTCATTCTCACTATGTAATTAAAATACAACTGTGAAAGATTTGTAATTCATATTGGTTCCAATTAAAAATAAATAATAAGTAAAAAGAATGCTCTATATACAATAAAACTCAGGAAGTCTTTATTTGGTAAGGTTTACCCTCACCAACAATGTTTTAACTAGGTACTGGAAAAACTTTTCATCTACCTTGCTGGTTTTATATTTTTAGTGCTCTAACTCATTCCATCTGGGTCAGTTTTTTCAACTGCAACCTATGGATAGATCTTCCAGGAAAAGTTCTGCTCATTCAAGGTTGTCCTAGTCTTCTTTTATTAGTGATCTTGGTTTTTGCACAGATCCTATGATGGAAGGTCTTCTAATTATATCTCACTTTTAGGTGGTGAGGAAAGGCTACCTATCCTTAGATCAAGTATTTGCTCCTTCCTCATCATCAGGGTGTCATATAAATCTACCCTGGTGCAAGAGCAGTGTTAAGGCCTTCCCCAGGGGTGAAAAAAGTTTAATTCCTGCTGTTGGTGCAGGGAACTGTGCCAATTCTAAGGTTGGAATCTGGGGTTTGGGGTTGGATGGTCAATGTCTGATAACCTGAGATCTAAGTCAGGTCCCTATGATGATTGTTCAGGGTGGAAAGTGCCCCTGTATTATAAAATTTTATGATATTAGATAATAATAATATTAGATAATAACATCTTTCTGTACATAATATTTCCCTGTTTTAATGTGATAATGTAGAAAAAAGCAATGCCAGATTATAATATTTGTGGGTTAGGAGTAAAAATAACAAGATATACAATCTTTGTGGTGTGAATATGACCTTAGTTTTTTTTTGTTTTTTTTGTTTATTTTTTTTATTTTTGGGGGGTTTTTGGGCCACACCCAGTGACGCTCAAGGGTTACTCCTGACTATGCGCTCAGAAGTCGCTCCTGGCAGGCATGGTGGACCATATGGGAACCGGGGGATCGAACCGTGGTCCGTCCTAGGCAAGGCAGCAGGCATCTTATCTCCTGCACCACCTCCCGGCTCCCGAATATGACCTTAGTTCTTATCCCGAGCAAGAATATCTACTAGCAGAAACAAAACAGATCTCTAAAAGAAGAGAGATAAAAAAGAAGAAAAAGAAAAGAAAAAAGTTGAGATTGTGGTTACCTCTATGTAACAAAATAAATACTAGGGGTTTTAACTATTGAGTGAGTAAACATTCAAAAAATATAGATATTTTCATTGAGGCTTTTGAGATAGTCTGAGGGGGGAATAAGATCCAAGGCACATTTTTATCTTCCATTGCGATCTTGTGGAATATGAAAAACGGTTTGCAGCAAGTAAACCGTTTCAGTAGTCTCCTTAAACTGGAGGTTCCTCTGGAGCTCAATCTGGTAGCAGGCATTAGTTCACATTGAGGTGAAGTGGGAGAAAGAGGGCCACATAGAATATGTCAGCAGGAGTGGTGGCTGCAAGTTCTTCCTGGAGTGATAGATGGGGGCTGAGAAGCTGTTCTTTTGCTTTGGGAGCAAGGTGACAGCTTACTAGGGCTGGTTCCTGAGGACTTAAGGACTGTGGGTAAACTCTCTTTACTAAAGAGGGTTAAATAGGAAGAGCTAGCAGATCAGAATTCAGGGAGTGAGAGGATAGGAGTTTTATAGAGTGGTGATTGGAGGAGTAGGAAGGAAAGTATATAACAGGGGCTATATACAATAAAGTCAGGTATTATGTACAATCCAGGTTAGACAAACATAAAGGAATCCACCAAATACACACTCATAACCACTTATATACAGACGTTAGAGATCAATCTGTAGGTTGTAATTCGAGGTCTGATTCTTATGAAGTGGGTCAGAACAGTTAAAATAGAAAAGAGCTGGCATATCAAAGGGCCTATGTTTTCCAATTCTTAGGCCCTTCAATGATGGTGGGGTGAAGTCTGCTAAGTAAATCTTTTGGGGTTAGGTTTTGAATAGGGCATTTTGACATAAACATAATTTCCACATCTAGAGTACAAGTGATATGGTAATGAGCACTATAATAGTATACTTCATGTGGTATTGTTCACCATGTCCTGTGCATTGAGGTTCCTTTTCTGAAAGGAAACTGCCAGATTGGGCATTATGTAACATAGCTTGAATTGAGAAAGAAAAAAGAAAAAAATAGTTAAAAAGTAAATAGTATTTGCAAAAACATACTCAAAAATCGGGGTCTATAAAAACAGTCTATACTGTGCATTTGCCTATTTCACTGGTCTCTATGGGGCTAATAATTATGTCTTAGTAGCAGATGTCATCAAAAGGGAAATGGATAAACTGGAATATTTATCAAGACATTGTCCTATTGATCACTTTATTTTAAGTCTATTATGATAGAGCACCAACATGTGAAGTTAGGGTGTCTAACCTATATATCCAAGAACCACTTTGACAGAGAAGTTGAAGAGTTATTTTACACGTAAAAATGAATGCACTAGTCACGCCTGCCCAGTACGGCTGACTGCTAAGAACTGTAAGTCTTGTCTTTTCTTTGTGTTTCTTTGTCCTCTGCTGACCTCCGGACCTCGCGGGAGTGGGCCAACCGGTCCAAAAAAGACTCGCTCTCCA
>PVKC010032401.1:0-14260 GCA_004027635.1 Crocidura indochinensis | reverse complement strand
CTCTGACTTATTTCACTCAGCATAATAGATTCCATGTACATCCATGTATATGAAAATTTCATGACTTCATCTCTCCTGACAGCTGCATAATATTCCATTGTGTATATGTACCACAGTTTCTTTAGCCACTCGTCTGTTGAAGGGCATCTTGGTTGTTTCCAGAGCCTGGCTATTATGAATAGTGCTGCAATAAATATAGCACCTTCCTGACTTCAATGTGGGATGTACAGATTCCAGGACCTTTAATGCAGAGGCGTGAGATTAACAACAGAGACTGTGAAAGGTATAACTGTATGGGCACTGCAGACAATGACCAGGATTGGACAAACTGGCTTGCCTGGTGCCTAGAAATGGTCTTCTGTCAGGAAATTTCAGGGTTAGGTTCTCCTTGTACTTCGGCCAAAGTTTTTCTTTTCCATGACCTCCATACTTTGGTGAGTCCATGCAAACGATAATAGCCACACTAACATATTCCTTTTACCAGACTTGCCTGCCCATCCTTATCCATTGTCTTTCAATACTATTATGAGTAATCGTAATTTTTTTGATCTAAAAGTTTGGCAGAATTGTATTCCTTTTTTTGGTTAAATATATAATGTTTAATGTGTATGTATTGCATATATAACATGAATATATTGCATATATGTGTATGTATATACCACAACTTCTCTATAATGTTCTGTACTTCCTTATTAAAAAAATAAAAAAGAAGTCACCTGATTTCATACTGCAAAACTTCTGATTTCTTAAAATTAGCCGACAGAGTTCCTCCTCATTTTTTTCCTTTAATTCCTTTAACCTACTCCAGAGCTACCCAAAAACAGATGGAGGAAAGTGCTCACCTTTCCACAATAGAAAAGATCCTCTCTCCGAAGCTTTCCTTCTAATATTTTCTCCCTGCAGGCCTTGCCTACTTCATGTTCATTCTGATAGACGAAGGCCCCATCAATGTGCCTGTACCCTGCATCAAGAGCCGCCTTCACTGCTGTCAAGCAGGATCCTTTAGGGGTCTAAAACAATAAGAAAGGTTAAGAGATAAGAAACAGGTCTTTTCTTCAGCTTGATTATTCTTTTTGATATTGTTGTTTGGGGGGGACAGTGCACATCATTTTTTCCTGGCCATATTCTCAGGTATCCTCTTGCTCAGAGGACTGTACATGATGACAGGGATCAAACTCTAGGTCAGCCCCCTGTGAGGTAAGTGCCACTGTACAATCCCACTGGCTCATAATCATTCTTAGCCAGGTCACTTTGAATTTACATTATTTTATTAAGAAAAAATATCAATTCCAGATTTCACACAGTGGTGATTAGAAGCTGGTGTTCAGGGTGTAGAGAAATGTCCTCTTGGGGGGCCGGGCGGTGGCGCTGGAGGTAAGGTGCCTGCCTTGCCTGCGCTAACCTAGGACGGACCGCGGTTCAATCCCCCGGTTCCCCATATGGTATCCCGTGCCTGCCAGGAGCGGCTTCTGAGTGAATAGCCAGGAGTAACCCCTGAGCATCACCGGGTGTGGCCCAAAAACCAAAAAAAAAAAAAAAGAAATGTCCTCTTGGAGATCTCTAAATCATTAGTGGAGAAGTTCCATCCATCCCATGCAGCCCTTGATTATGTGGTATCATAAAAAGGAACATTAGTTTTACTAGTGTTACTAATGATAGTAATTCCTGGTAGCCATTTTGTAAGGGGACACAAATCCACTGAAGAAGGCTCAATTATACATCAGAAATTGAGATGGCTTGCCTGCACTAGCCTAGGACGAACCACGGTTCGATCCCCCGGTTTCCCATATGGTCCCCCAAGCCAGGAGTGCTTTCTGAGCGCATAGCCAGGAGTAACCCCTGAGCGTCATTGAGTGTGGCCCAAAAACCAAAAAAAAAAAAAAAAAAAAAAAAAAAAAAAGGGAAATTGAGATGGGCTGAAGAGATAGTATGGAGGTAGAACATTTGTTTTGCATGCAAAAGGAAGGTGGTTTGAATCCCAGCATCCCATATGGTCCCCCAAGCCTGTCAGGAGCTATTTCTGAGCACAGAGTCAGGAGTATCCCCTGAGTGCTGCTGGTGTGACTCAAAAAAAAAACCAAAAAAAAATTTTTAAAAAATAATAAAAAAAGAAATTGGGTCAACTCCTTGGCTCCAGAGTATAGCAAGGAAAAGGAAAGAAACTGAGAAAGGATGAAAGGATGGGGCCAGGGGCCAAGCAATATCGTGTGTATTGTAGTGTTAAAAAAAGAGACAGAACCAGGCCAGGGTGGTATCACAGTGGTAGGGCATTTTCCTTGCATGCAGCTGAACCTGGATGGATGCCGGTTTGATCCCTGCCAATCCATATGGTCCCCTGAGCCAGGAGGGATTTCCGAGAGCAGAGCCAGAAATAATTCCTGAGTGCTGCTGGGTGTACCCCCCACACACACACACATACAGAGAACTAACTATATAACCAACTAACTATATAGCCAAAGGCAACAACAATAGAATCAAGAAATTCAAACTTTAACACTCTAAACTTAAAATGGGTCTATTACACTGGCAGGTTGGGGGTATAGGGTGGTGTTGAAAGCACTTGGAAACATTGGTAGAGGGAGCTCAACTCTGGCGGTGGTATTGCCCTGCTTCATTGTATATCTGAAACCCAACTATGAAGGATTTTGTAAATCATAATGGTTTCAATAAAATAAATTTTAATTGGGTAAACTGAACAAAATGGAAAACCTAATTATAACCAGCAATGTGGACAAATATCAAAAGTATTATAGAATGAAAAAGCAAAAACAGTTTTTTATGATCCCATTTTTTTTATAAAATTCAAGGAAATAAAACTAACCTATCATTACAGGCGCAATAAGAGGTTTCCTGGTGTTGGGGTTAAAGAATGTAGGTGCAGATAGAGGTAGAAATTGATTACAAAGAACAAGTAAATTCTGGGTGGTGGAGGTTATTATCTATTTTTCTTTATTTTTGCTGTGGAGCTATACTCGGGTCTGCTCAGGCCTTACTCTTGGTTCTGTTCTTAGAGATCAATTCTGACAGGGCTTTGAAATTCATATGTAGTACAAAGAATTGTATCTGGTTCCATGTTATTAGGTAGACATGCTTCTACAAACTTATCCTGGTACTACTTCTCTGGCCCAAATTTACCATCCTGATTGTGGTGATGGTTTTGTGGATGCACATATCTGTCAAGCTCATCAAATTGTTGATTTAAAAACGTGCATTTTGGGGGACATGAGAAATGGTAAATCATTCTTTAATAACAAACCTAAGGACAGGATATTCCCCTGAATAAAACAAGTCTAATTTAGAGTACTTTAACGCAGAAAATATGAGACTAGGCAAGAATATAGTAGGAAATTATCATGATTTGACCAGTTCTTTGAGGGTACTTGCTGATTGGGTATCACCCTTTGGCCACAGCTGTGTAAGTATACAAACTTTGGCTCTTGATATACCTGATAACTGTTCTTGATATACTTTTTTTTTTTTTTTTTGGTTTTTGGGTCACACCCGGCAGTGCTCAGGGGTTACTCCTGGCTCCATACTCAGAAATTGCTCCTGGCAGGCACAGGGGACCATATGGGGCACCGGGATTCGAACTGATGACCTTTTGCATGAAAGGCAAACACGCCTTACCTCCATACTATCTCCGGGGCCCTGTTCTTGATATACTTTTTTAAGAAACAATGACTCATTGTCTAGAGTCAGAGTAGAGGGTCAGAATATGTGTTTAATAGATGGTCAGACTATTCCTTGGTTCAGGAACTACCTTGAGGCTAATTTGCAATCTGGGCAAGCCATTGTGTAGGTTTCATTCTTTGTGACTGAATTCCAAATGTCAGGATCAATGCTGCTTTTGGTAATAGCAATTATCCAAGATCAAAGCACTGAAGGCAATGTACTTGCCTTGCACATAATCAGTTTCAGTGCATACATAGATCCACATATGGTCCCCATATGAGTGAAATTAGTCAGGAAAGGGACAGGCACAAGACAATCTCTTTCAAATGTGGGATATAATGAAAAAGGTAAGGTACTAAATAACTGCCCAAAAGCAATAAACACTGAGAACTAGTGTTTAGTAGGAGCTTAATAATGGTGAAGAGACAGATGATGGAGGGAAAGGGGTAGGAACCTCTGAGACGAAGGTGGTAGGAAGCGGACACTACAGTGGAGGGTGTGGTTTTGGCATACTCTATGCTTTAAACCCTTCCTAATGGGTTTAAATACTTAAACCACTGTGCTCAAAATAAAAATAAATGATTTTATTTTTCCACATTTAAAAAAAGGACATTCTTATGCACAGAAAATAAGGAGAATACCCTTTTACTGGGCATTGAGAGGACAAGATTTTTACTTTTTTTGTGTGTGTTTGGGTTATATCTGAGGGTGATCAAAACCTACTACTGACTGGGTCCATGAGGGTCGCCCCAGGCAGTGCTTTAAATACAGTGTTCGGGGCGGGGAGATAGCATGGAGGTAAGGCCTTTGCCTTTCATGCAAAAGGTTGTAGGTTCGAATCCCAGTACCCCATATGGTCCCCCGTGCCTGCCAGAAGCAATTTCTGAGCATGGAGCCAGGAGTAACCCCTGAGCACTGCCGGGTGAGACCCAAAAACCAAAAAAAAAATAATAATAAAAATAAAATAAATAAATACAGTGTTCAGAATTAAACCCATACCTCTAATATGCAGTCTTTGCTCAGTCCCTTGAATTATTTTCCCAATAAATTAGTTTTGTTTTGTTTTGTTTTTTGGCCACATCCGGCAGCACTCAGGGGTTACTCCTGGCTCTACTCTTAGAAATCACTCCTGGCAGGCTTGGGAGACCATATGAGATACCGGGATTTGAACCACCATCTTTCTGTATGCAAGGCAAACGCCTTACCTCCATGCTATCTCTCTGGTCTCCCAATAAATTCTCTATTTCCCAATAAATTCTTAATATTTGAGGCATAAATTTTCTACTTTTCAGATTGCATGTAAATTACTATTTTTTTTTAGCTATGATGACCTTTAAAACATATAAAAGTTCATCTCATTTTATAGTTTTTTTCTCATAAGAAACAAATCAAGGCAAATGATTTAGTGGTAGCAAATAAAATTCTCAAATCAGGAGCAAGAGAAATAGAATAGTGTCCCCACTGAAAATTATTCCTATTGAGAAGATTAGAGAATATTGTTACAAAGTTTGCTTAATCAAGCACACTGAAACAGAGTCCATGGTGAGAGAACAAAGAGGGTTTTTTTAAAAATATTTTTATTTAAACATCTTGATTACAAATATGATTGTGATTAGGTTTCAGTCATGTTAAGAACACCGCCCCCCTTCACCAGTGCAACATTCCCATCACCAATATCCCAAATCTCCCTCCATCCAACCCCACCCCTACCTGTACTCTAGACAGGTTTTCCAGTTCTCTCATTTATTCACATGATTATGGTAGTTCTCAGTGTAGTTATTTCTATAACTGCACTCACCACTCTTTGTGGTGAGCTTCATGAAGTGAGCTGGAAGTTCCAGCCAGCCCTCCTCTCGTTGTCTCTGAGGATTGTTGTAAAAATGACTTTTATTTTTCTTAAAACCCATAGATGTGTGAGACTATTGCAAGAATGTCTTTCATTTTTCTTAAAACCCATAGATGAGTGAGACCATTCTGCGTCTTTCTCTCTCTCTCTCTCCTTCTGACTCATTTCACTCAGCATGATAGATTCCATGTACATCCACGTACAGGAAAATTTCATTGACTTCATCTCTCCTGACGGCTACATAATATTCCACACCTTAGACTGGCATTCATTTTTGTTGCTCTTTTCAAGAAAAAGAAGGGAAGGGAGGAAAGAGGAAGAGAGAAAAAGGAAGAAGGGAGGGGAGAGGGGATAAAGGAGAGTGAGGGGAGGAAAAAAGAGGGGAGGGAGGAGGAAAAGTCAGGGGAGAGGAGGTTAAGGGAAGGGAAAGTAAGGGAGAGGAGAGGAGGGTGAGGGAAGGGAGAGAAGGGTAAGGAATGGAAGGGAAGAAGGAAAGAGGAGTGGAGGGGAGTATAAGGGAAGGGCATGATGGCGGAGGGAAGGAGAGGGAAGAAAAGGAGGAAAGGTCTTGAAGAGAATCTTGGTCATGTCAGTTGGAGAAGACTAGGTTTGGCATCACTTTCAACTTCCAGAAATGACTATTTTATTGCTAAACCTAGTTTAATATGTGTTAGGGCTATTGAGTTGGGCTTTGAGTCCTGGCATCTAATTCACTGGCCCAGTCAATAAATGTCAAAGGAGGTAATATTTGTGTGGTATATGTGGCCTTGGCTGAGTCAATTTACCCACACGCACTCTATTCTTCCTACTTAATCTTGACACTTCACAACTTTACCTCTTTCTTCATGATCCAAATATTCAGAAACATGCTATGTTTTTATTCATATTAGTATCTGATTTGGAGACATACATATTAGTATCTGATTTTGAGTTTCATATTGCCTTATAATTTGTAATTCTAATCACCAAAATGTTTGGTGCCAGTATGATCTTTACTTTTGATAGTATTTCTCTTTGGTCATACTTCAAGTTCATATGTTTTATTTTACAAAGTGAGTTACAACATTTTTTTTGGTTTTGGTTTTGGTCCACACCCAGTGACACTCAGTGGTTACTCCTGGCTATTCGCTCAGAAGTCGCTCCTGGCAGCACAGGGGACCATATGGGGAACCGGGGGATTGAACCACGGTCCGTCCTAGGTTAGCGCAGGCACCTTACCTCCAGCGCCACCGCCCGGCCCCGAGTTACAACATTTTTGAGAGGAAATTTTTGATGGAAATGTTTCTATCCCATAGCACCTAAAATACTCTTGTATTACTTTGTAATACTTCTTAGTGGACATAACACTTTGGGTCTCATTCAGTTAAACATGTTTTGACATTTTCTCTTTATTCCTTTTAATTTTATAAAAACACCCAGATTTATAAAGTTGTTCATAATATAGTTTTTTCAGGTGTACAATGTTCATCACTAGTCCCACCACCATGGTTCCTTTCCATCCAGTAATGATCCAAGATTCTTTCTTACCCCCCCCCTTCCCAGCTTATCTCCTCAACTGAAATATAACAAATCTATTTATTGCTTCAACAAAACTTAAAGGAATGGCAAATGAAATTAACAAAAAATAATGAGGTACCAGAAGAATCAAATGTTAATCACCAGATCAAAAATAAATCTCCTTGTGAGATTACTGGAGGGTAAAAAGAAAAAAAAACTTGGGACTGGAGAGATAGCATGGAGGTAAGGTGTTTTCCTTGCATGCAGAAGGACAGTGGTTCAAACCCCAGTATCCCATATGGTCCCCTGAACCTGCCAGCAGCGATTTCTGAGCATAGAGCCAGGAGTAGCCCCTAAGCACTGCCAGGTGTGACCCCTCCCCTAAGAAGAAAAAGAACTCTGGGGCCCGGGAGATAGCATGGAGGTAAGGCGTTTACCTTTCATGCAAAAGGTCATCGGTTCGAATCCCGGTGCCCCATATGGTCCCCCGTGCCTGCCAGGAGCAATTTCTGAGCATGGAGCCAGGAGTAACCCCTGAGCACTGCCGGGTGTGACCCAAAAAAACCAAAGAAAAGGAACTCTATAAAACAGGAAGGCAGAGCAGCATTAAGCAACAAAGGCAGAACTGTACACAGCTACAAGGCCATGTTCCCAAAGATAAGACTCTGGCAGTGAGTTTGGTCATATAATGAGGCTAGAAATGATAAAATGCAACATGGACTTATCTACATGGCCCAACAGGGAAGAGAAGAGAAAGGACCAACGATTTGACTATACAGGTGTCAGACAATGCCTATTAGAAAACAACTAGACCAGGAAGTGGTGTGTCCTTGCCATGTACCAGGATTCAGAGCTACAGACCTGGTTCTGCTTGTGGGCTCAAATATTAGTATGGAGGGAGGAATCAGAGGAAAGGTTGAGAGTGTCAGGAGGGCCTCACAATTTAGCCATATGGAGGGCAGCAGCACAGCTGTGAAACAACAGGCCACAAGATTGCCAGCAATGAACATAAAGCCAAAAGCCTCTTTATTTGAAGACTTTACCTGTCCTAGGCCAACCTCCTGGGTGACCCAGGCATGGTCTTGAGCATAGCCTACATTTTGAACTAAGGCCCCTGCACCAGAGAAAGTCATGAACTCAAAGAAACCATGTAACAAGCAGAATGAATATCCATAAGACTTGAGAAGACATGAGAGTAAAAATAAGAAAACTTCAGACTGAAATAACAGGTCTAAAAAACTTGGTAGGAGAAGTTAAAATTCATTGAAAGGCTTTACCAGCAGAGTAACAGCGACTGAGGAATGAATCAGTGAGCTGAAAGATAAACTGCATAGCAACTTCAGGCAACAGAAGTTGGAAAAAGGTCTTAAATTAAATGAACAGAAGGTGAAAAAAATCCTCAGAACAAGCAACAAAAATCAATTGATAATCTGGTAATCAAAAGGCTTCCTAAAAACCAAAGTCTCAGCCCAGACAAATTCTCTAGTAGTTTCTATGAAATACTTAAAGAGGACCTACTTCTAATCTTTTTAGAGTTCTTTCAGGATAAATTCAATGGGAACAACTTAAGACTCTTTGAGATTACAGAAAGGCAAGGAGAAAATCCCTATAAAAAAATTAACAGGGGCTGGAGAGATAGCAAAACTGTAGGGCATTTGTCTTGCATGCAGCCGACCCAGGAGGGACCCAATTTGATTCCCAGCATCCATAGGTACCCCAGCCTTCCAGGGGTGATTTCTGAGTGTAAAGCCAGGAGTTATTCCTGAGCACTGCTGGGTGTGGCCCAACAACCAATCAATCAATCAATAATGTTAAAAAAAAGTAACAGTTAAAGACATTTTTACAGATAAAACCCTAGAACTGAAGAGTTCATGTGGCCTGGGTGCCTGAAGAGTACCACATAAAAGAGACCCAAATAAAGACACCCCAAGGCACATTGTGGTCAGAATAATGAAACTTGCAGATAGAAATAGAATAGAGAAAGCAGCAAGATCAAAAAAGGTAAATTACATACAAAGAAGCCAATTTAAGATTTACAGCAGATTTATCACAATCCTCACCATGAATACTTCACCCAGCCAGACTTTCATTCAGATTTGAAGGAAAGATACACTACTTAACAGATAAATAACAGTTCAGTAACTTTACAGTCTCAATGCCAACATTAAAAGAACTGAAGTGTCTACTTTAAGGCAAGATAGACCCAAAACAAACCAAACATCTACAAAAAGGTGCCACAAAATCCTATGAAAATAATCTCTTTAAATGTTAGCAACAATTAGGAGAAACAGAGTGATATATTGGATAAAAAAATAGAATTCAACATTTTGCTGTCTGTAAAAAACACATTTGAATATTGAGAGCAAACACAAATTCAAAATCAAAGATTGGAGAACAATCCTCCAAGCAAACAACTCCCTTAAAAAGGCTAGGGTGGTGATGCTAATATCATATGACATAAACTTTAGGCTTAAGAAGGTTACAAGAAACAGCAAGGGTCATTTCTTAATAACTAAGAAATTTGTTTATCAAAAAGAAATCACACTCCTAAACATATCTATACCAATTGAAGGCCAGAAAAATACTTAAAACAACTAATAATAGACTTAAAAAAGACATCAATAGCAACAAAATAGTAGTGGGAGACTTCAACACTGCTCTGTTGCCTTTTGATAGATCAACCAGACTAAAACTTAATAGTTTTGAAGGAAGAAATGGAAAATAGTGGCATGCAAGTCGTAAAGAGTTTTTTTGTTTCTATTTTTTATTTGTTTGTTTGTTTGTTTTGCTCTTTGGACCACATCCAGCAATACTCAGAGGTTACTCTTGGCTCTGCACTCAGAAATCGCTCCTGGCAGGCTCAGGGGACCACCTGGGATGCCAGAAATTGAACCACCTTTTGTCCTGGGTCGGCCACATGGAAGGCAAATGCCTTACTGCTGGGCTATCTCTCCAGCCCCTTAAAGAGCTTTTCATCCTCACAAAGCTGAATATACTTTCTTCTCCAATGCACATGGGACATTTTCCAAGATAGACCACATGTTGAGCCATAAAGCATACCTCCATAAACTACTTCTATTAAACTTGTTTCAATGTCACTTGTTGGGAAATTTTGTCCTTCAAAGAAACTTTTATTATTTTTTGTAAAACTGTTTTCAAGACTATGACTTACTTAAGTTGTTGTCTGTCCATGAAACTCTATATCATTCTTACAATTATAAATGATAATCTAGCTGGGTAAAGTATCCGTGATATTCATTTCATTGACTTTTTGGTACTGCATCCATCCAGACTCTTGTAGCTCAAAAGTTTTATTTGACAGATTTGCTATACATATGATGGGCTTTCCTATGAATATAAATTTCAGTATTCTATCTATCTATGATTTTCATCATTATGACTAGGGTGTGCGTTGAGGTGCTTTTATTTGTGTCTCTTTTAGCTGGTACTCCTCAGATGTCCAGGACGTGGTTACATGCACTCTTCAACTGTAGGAACTTCTCAGCAATGATGTCTTTGACATCCTCATAGGGGTTTTCTTTCCTGGTTCTTTGGGACGCCATTGATTCTTATGTTGTTTCTGTTTAATTTATCCCAAAGGTTTATTGTCATCTGTTTGCTTATTTTGAGGATTTTTTCCATCTTCTGTTCATTAATTTTAAGACCCTTTTCCATCTTCTGCTGTTGTCTGGAGGTATAATGCAGCTCATCTACAGCTCACTGATTCTGTCCTCAACAGCTGTTATGCTGTTGATGAGGCCTTCCAGTGAGTTTACCATTTTTCCTACGAGTTTGTCATTTTCAGTTTGTCATTTCTGTTGAAAGTTTTTTCATTTCTATTCTCATATCCTTTTGATTATTAGCTTCTGCTCCATGGATTTATTTATTTATTTTAGTTCTGTGAACATCCTCAACATTTCTTTTCTAAATTCCTTATCAGAGTATTTCTATAGGTGGCTGAACTACCATCTTCTTTCACTAAGTGTGGTGGAGTGCTGTGCTGTAATTGTGACCATTACAGTATGGAGATACTTTTTATGTGTGTGGTCATTGACTAGAAATAATGTACAGCCACAGAGCAAAGCATAGAAGCTACACTCTTCTTGGGATGCATTGACTTGGGAAGAAAATTGCTCTTCTGAGTCAAAGAGGAACCTACTTCCAGTCTTTCTGGCTGTCTCAGTTTCTTGGGGCTATGTGGCTGGGCAGAGCCTAGGTAAGGTGGTTATAATATTCCTCCCCTCATTCTGGATCTTTGTGCTTTTCTTTCTCTTGGGGGCATACTCTTCTGGAATGAAAATGGCTCTTATGGGTCAAAGAGACCACTGCCAGTCTTTTTATCTGCCTCAGTTTATTCAGTTTGTGGCTGAATGGAGACCAGTTATGGTGCTTGGAGACCTCTATCCTTGTTCTGGGTCTTGAGGCTTCTCTTTTTCTTGGGACTTGGAGTACTGACTTGTTGAATAGATCTTTATGCAATCTTGTGAGCAGATTAAAGTTCAAGAACTTTAGTGTGTTCTTGATTTTTTGGCACAGGTTGGATGTGGAAACTACTGGGATCTAACCAGAACAGAAAGTTTAGGATCTGGTTCCATATTGGGTCTAAGCTCAGCCAAAACAAACTTCACCTGAACTAGTGAAGTAATAAGCAGAAGCTCCTTGATACTTTCAGAATGTAGATTCTCAGTTGTTTTTCACACATCCAGAAATACACATCAAAAATATTTATTTAAAAATATGCATTAGATATTTGTATTAGGAAATATAGTATAAGGATTCAGAGTAGAGAATGTGGACCTAAACTAGATTTACTCTAAACCCAGTTCCGTTCCATAGTATTATGAGTTTTTAACTAATTCTCCTCATCTCCCAACACCGTTGGTTTTTTTTATTTGCAAAATAGGCTTAAATTTTTATCTCTTTCATAACATTTCAGGTATAACATGAAAAAACAGCTGTACTATGAAATATTTAAAAGTCCCTGGCATAAAGTTAATTGTTCTGAAGTTGACTGTTATTGTTGTGTCCATTTATCATCTATTTTTGATCCAGAGATCAATTATAGTCTCTATTTAAGGGACCTGTTAAACACCTGTTGTCTTGTTTAGGAAGAAAAAAGAAGCAGATTTTGATAAGCATTTGTGTCTACATTGGTTAGGGAAAGTGGTTGTCAAATAATTGTAAACCTCCTCACATGAATGTTTGACCTTTATCACTTGTGACACATTGACCTTAATTGATTTTTGTATTTATTTTTTTTTTGATTCCAGGCTTTGTGGGCCTTCCATGACTTCTTTTAAAATTATTTTAATTATAACACCATGATTTATCAAGTTTTTCACAATAGAGTTGTCTCAGGCATCAAATATTCAAACATAAATCCCACCACCAATGTGACCTTTCCTCTACCAGAATCCCCAGTTTCTTATCCATCACCCTACCCTACCCAAATATATTTTCAGGCAGAAATAAATGTACTTCATATTGTTTGTTAAACACAAAGGCAAGTGGAATTATCAAAAATTGAATCACTAAGGGTTGGTTTCTAATAGTTACTATATCTCTCCGTAATGTTACTAATGTTATTGTCTAAGGATCCACTGGACTGTGGTTGGTCCTAGTTGAGCTTTATGTGTTACTGTTAAGGCTAACTGAGTATGCAGCCTTCCTTTCAGATTGGCTGTGATCACAATATTATGACACTACTATAAAAATTTGAGATGCCATGTAGCTACACACTGCCTTGTGGTCCAGGATCTCTAGAATTGGAACAAATGTAGTGACTTGGAAGTTTAATAAGGTTAAGTTGTATAACTTGCATCTATTTAAATCTCTTTCACCTCACATGCACATATCCTCTTTCAGTAATCTGACATGCATTGAGATAATAGTCATTCAAACCTGCATTTGGGAAAATTAATTTGAATAAAACATGGCCTCTCTCTCAACAGATTTCTTAGTCTTCTAGTAAATATTGAAAAATGTAATGATTTGTTTGTAAACAACACCTAGTGGTGCCCTGGTTCCCCCAGGGCACCAGTTTAGTGGTCAGAGACCAGGGATTAAACCCAGTCTCTTGTATGCAAGTCATGCCTAAACCAGGTGAACTATCTTCCTAGTCCAGATTACAACATGGTAAATGCTACATGGTAAAGCCAAATACAAGGCCCCATGTAAGCATGAAGAAGTACAAGCTGTGGTGGCTACAAGATGAATTTAAATAAGAGGTATCCTATAGCAGTCTTGATGCTTTAGTAGAACAAATAAAGGATATTCTGGGTTGAGGCAGTAATATTCAAATGTGTAGAGAGAGGCTGGAACGGTGGCACAAGTAGTAGGGCATTTTCCTTGCTTGTACCAACCTCGAACAGATTGTGGTTCTATCCCTCAGCGTCCCATTGTGTATATGTACCACAGTTTCTTTAGCCACTCGTCTGTTGAAGGGCATCTTGGTTGTTTCCAGAGCCTGGCTATTATGAATAGTGCTGCAATAATATAGGTGTGAGGAAGGGGTTTTTGTATTGTATTCTTATGTTCTTAGGATATATCCCTAGAAGAGGAATAACTGGGTCGAATGGGAGCTCAATTTCCAGATTTTGGAGAAATCTCCATATTGCTTTCCATAGTGGTTGAACTAGACGGCATTCCCACCAGCAGTGGATAAGAGTTCCTTTCTCTCCACATCCCCGCCAGCACTGATTATTCTCATTCTTTGTGATGTGGGCTAATCTCTGTGGTGTGAAGTGATATCTCATCGTTGTTTTGATTTGCATCTCCCTGATGATTAATGATGAGGAGCATTTTTTCATGTGCCTTTTAGCCATTTGTATTTCTTTTTTATCAAAGTGTCTGTTCATTTCTTTTCCCCATTTTTTGATGGGATTAGAAGTTTTTTTCTTATAAAGTTCTGTCAATGCCCTGTATATTTTGGATATTAATCCCTTATCTGATGGATGTTGAGTGAATAGTTTCTCCCACTCGGTGGGTGACTCTTGTATCCTAGGCACTATTTCTTTTGAGGTGCAGAAACTTCTCAGTCTAATGTATTCCCATCTGTTGATCTCTGCTTCCACTTGTTTGGAAAGAGTATTTTCCTCCTTGAAGATGCCCTTTGACTCGATATCATGAATTGTTTTGCCAACATATTGTTCTATATACCTTATGGTATCAGGTCTGATATTGAGGTCTTTAATCCATTTGGATTTCACCTTCGTACATGATGTTAACTGGGGGTCTATTTTCGCT
>PVKC010032400.1:0-14264 GCA_004027635.1 Crocidura indochinensis | reverse complement strand
ATCTCATATGGTCCTCTGTGGCTGCCAGGGGCATTTCTGAGCACAGAGGCAGGAGTAACCCCTGAGCTCTGTCCGGTGTGACCCAAAAACCATAAAATAAAATAAAAGAAAAATATTAAAACAATAATGAGAATATATGAGGGAAATGGAGAGCCTGTCCAGAGTACAGGCGGGGGGTGGGTGGGAGGAGGGAGATTGGGGACAATGGTGATGGGAATGTTGCACTGGTGATGGGTGGTGTTCTTTACATGACTGAGACCCAAACACAATTATGTATGCAATCAAGGTGTTAAAATAAAAAATAAAAAAAAAATCTAAAAAAAAAATACCCTAGTGGCTTGAAGCCATGGTATAGCAGAGAAGGCACTTGTTTTGAACACAACAGACCCAGGTTTGATCCCTGACATATCACATGTCCTCTAAGCCCACCAATAGTGATTAAGGAGAAAATCATGAACACTTTTAGGTATATAACAAAAACAAATAATTGATTATGTTGGTGCTGGAGAGATAGCATGAGATAAGGTGTTTGCCTTGCATACAGAAGGACAGTGGTTCGAATCCTGGCATCATATGTGGTCCCCCAAACCTGCCAGGAGCGATTTCTGAGCATAGAGCCAGGAGTAACCACTGAGCACTGTCGGGTGTGACCCCCCCAAAAAAAAGAAAAAATAATTATGTCAAAATAATAGTAATAATAATAATCATTATAACAGAATTTTTTTATGTTATGAGGCCTGGGAGATAGCTTAAAGAGTTTTTTTGAGCAACTTATCAGCAAATATTCTGGCAGTAGCCCTTGAATACTGCTGGAATATGGTTCCCAAATAAATAGCCAAAAATATATGCAACTTCTGTTAATATGAGTATGGTATACAGTATATTATTTTAAGACAAAATCTTATATCATTTAAACTTAAAATATAACTAATAACTAATAAGAAAATAAAGAAGTCTTATAAAACATGGAATATTATGGACTTTTACCTATACCTACCTACAAGTTCATACTTCTATTAAAAATGTTGTTAGGATTCAGACCTGAAAACTTAATGAAGCAGCCCTTGACTTATAAGTAGAGACCTCTTAGAATGACTTTGGTATCTTCCTCTTTACAGCAGTAAAGTCAAAACAGGTTTACATGTCTTGATATGAACTCTTGGTTTAAGGAATGTTCTATTGGAGAACAGGATCACAGAAACATTCTTAACCTTTAAGAGGTGATATTTGCAAATGTTTTGAGTATGAATATTATTTTATTTAAAGGCCTTATTCAAGAATTTCAAACTCATATTTAAATAAAAATCTATCTCTTCATAAAGGTGAACTCCTCAAAAGTTATTAGGTATATGAATATTCTGGATTTTCTTAAATGAAAGTCCTTTATTGCTTAACAAGAGGATTGAAACACAGTTTAACAACAATATTGACTTATGCCCTAAGTGAATAGCAGTGTGGCAATTTATGCCAAGCTATTGGTCTCTTTCATTCTTTTTTGATCTATTTCCTCCTTTCTTGTAACCTTTATGAACAGTTGAATGATGTGTTGAAATTGAGTTCATCCCAAAATCAATGCCATTGAGTATGCTATGTGATCTCTCAAATATCATATAAAGAAGCAAAATCTCAGAGAATCATTTCCTCTGCAGTCACATGTATTCTATATAAAGAACTGAATTTGAAATTAAGTTTTATTATAAATTTTTATACACTGAAAAGTCATTTTAGAACTTTTAGCTCTCAATTATAAATAGGGAGCATTTGTTTTCTTTTAATAGGGAACATTTATATCAAACATTTTTTCCTCCAAAAAGTCTTTTTTTCTCCAAGATAAAATGTCTTAGAGTTTTTCACATTTATTCTCTTATCTCACACTGTCAATTGGAATTTTTTAATAGATGGTGCATTTTGAAGGTTTATATTTTTATTGTGGCCATACTTATTTGTATGACTAAATGTTCATAGATTATACCCACCATCAAAATTCTACTCTCCCCACTGCTCAGTGGATGCTTCTTATCTACTAACTCCATCTCTTGGTAACCTTAAATCAATAAAAAAAAAGTCTAAGAGTTATTTTTATATGGAACATGTTTTATTTCCTTGCTATGAGTTTTATTTCAAAATTAATATATAGCAGATATGGGTGAATTCTATAAATATTACTCAATATTTGTGTCAGAGGCAATGGAATTAAACTACTGTCAGAATAAGGATATTTTGTATCAGAATAATAAATTCTGATTGTGTGATTGCTTATTTTTAAATAGCTATTTCTCTTAATCCCTGTCCAAATAGAATGGTCTATTGGGTTTAGAATGTTTGTTTTTTGTAGAGAGCTAGACAAGAAGAGTTGGTTGATATTCTTTTTTCATTTTGGGGGGGGGAGGGTGTTGGGGCCACATCCGGCAGTCCTCAGTGGTTACTTCTGGCTCTGAGCTTAGATATTGCTCCTGGAGCCACGGAGGATCACATGAGATGCGTGAATTGAACCCTTGTCCATCCCAGGTCAGCTGCGTGCAAGACAAGTGTCCTACAGCTGTGCTATCTCTCTGCCCCCACCCCACCCCCTTTTGGGGTTGATATGCTAAGTATAGTGACAAATAAAAGTTCCTAAAAAAAGAAAAAAAGATACTTAACATTAAAAAATAAAACTATCGTTTTATTTCCTCACTCTGCTATATTCTTTACACTGTATTTCAAGGTTTAAAAGTGAATATAGATTTCTTGGTTACATAATATGTATATGTAATGATAGGCAATATCCTTTCTATTTTCTTTAAAAGATTGAAAAGAAGTTTAATATATCAATTCATAAAAATATAGTAGTAGTAGCAGCAGCAGTCGCAGCAGCAGCAGTGATAACACCCTCAGCAATAGCAACAGTAATAGTCAAAACTATTTAAAAGTTTAAATAGTGGCCAAATAACAATCAAATTTAATGCACATCAATTTTCAAAATGGTGGCATATTTCTTTCAGCAAATGATGCTACAACTGAGCACATTCATAGAAATATTTGGAATAGTCAAAAGATATGGGTTAGATTTTGCTAAACAATTGCTTACCATAGAACTTTAGAGTCACATTGTTATAGTCTTGATATGTAGGCCATATCAAACAATGTTTCAGGTTAATTCTGACTTTACTCTCAGGATTTACTCCTGGTAGTGCTTGAGGAACTGTATGGGATGCCTGTGATAGAACCCAGTTGGGCCATGTACAAGGTATATACCCTAACTGCTGTTCTAGCTCTACAGCCCCCATTATTTTGCTAAAATAAATAAATAAATAAATAAAAAGTTTTTTGGGGAGGCAGGGCGATGGCGCTGAAGGTAAGGTGCCTGCCTTGCCTGCGTTAACCTAGGACAGACTGCGGTTCAATCCCCCGGTTCCCCATATGGTCCCCCGTGCCTGCCAGGAGTGACTTCTGAGCGAATAGCCAGGAGTAACCCCTGAGCGTCACGGGTGTGGCCCAAAAAACAAAAAAAAAACAAAAAAAAAAGTTTTTTGCCCTATTTACTCAGGGAGGAAGCATTAGCAATAAATAAAAATAATATATTGAGTAAAAATTTTAAAAACTCACTATGGTTTTGCCTATCAATTCTAGGTGTTTTATTACGTTTATTTGGCTTGGTGTATAATTACAGATTTATCTCGTCACTTCACAAGTCTCTGTTTAGTTTCATAATATTGCTATGGTTAGCAAATTAAGCTTTAATTTAAATTCTTCAATTCAAATATTTAGTACTTTTTGTTTTGAAGAAAGAGAAGAGAAATTTTTTTCCTTCCCGTTTGGTTTCCTAGAAACTATACCATAGAAAATCAATTTAGCATTCATTGAGAACCTTTCATTTCTTAGGCAAATAAAGTGAATGGAAAACTGTTTTTGTTCTTTGATTCTTATAGCAATCAAATGTTAATTGTAAAATTAAATAAAGCAAAAGTTTTTTAAATGTACTCTTTTTTTATTCCAAAAGTACTCATTAAAATAAATCAATGGACCCCAGTTTAGTGTTTATTTTATTGAGTATATATTAACTATCTCTCATTAATATGAAGGTATAAAAATTAACAATTTTTAATTATTGTTAATAGTAGTCAAATATGATATTCCTATATGGTATAGTATAAAACAGAGGTGTTAGATATTTTTAAAGGCGTAGTCTTAACCATATTGTGTTTTATTTGTCTCCTTACTGCACACAATATTTTATTAGGTTCAAGCAAAGTAATAGGCAAGAATTCAAGGAATGGTGTAAATGTAAGTACTCAAATACTTGCAGTATCAAAATAGATTAAATTATGGAGATTAGAGTACTATACTGCTATGGAATCAAAGTAATCAAAATCACTTTAATAATTAACTTAAATATAATTCTAGCTAATAAAATCAATCAAGTTAGTATACTTATGCTTTTTATCTTGTATTAAATTGAGTGGCTCAGGAAATATAACTATTATAATTACCAAGAAATCCATTATCACTAATAGATTCATTATTAATATGTCTGTACTTATGTCAAGTTAAATGTCACTGCACAGATATGCAGCACAATTGGTAGTTTTTAGCTTTATGTTATAAAATGCCATTAGATTCCTATATGAATTAAGATTTTTATATTAAAATACCTTTAATATAAAAAATAAAAGAATCTATTAAAGTCAATTTTCAAGATGCAATGGATAGTCGTAAAATTTATGTTATACATATATTTACCATACAAATAATTTAAACTAAAATATATTTCAATAACATAAAAGTCAGACATTTTAATTTAAATTATCTATGCAGTTATATAAATTCTGCTCTTGATTGAGAGCATTAACCTTATTTTAGTTGTTAAATTATTATTATTATTATTATTAAAATAGTAAAGTTTTTTGTTTGTTTGTTTTGGGGCTACACCCAGTAATGCTCAGGCTATGCCCTCAGAAATCACTCCAGGCTTGGGGCAGGAAACCATATGGGATGCCAGAGATCTGTCCTGGGTCAGCCACATGCAAGGCAAATGCCCTACCACTGTGCCATCACTCTGACCCTAAAATAATAAAGGTTTTATTTTCAGTCTGGCAATGGATAACTAAGGAGTGGATAACTAAGTTGAACATTTTACCTATAAGTGAATTCAAGCTAAAATGTTAAAGATGTCCTTTATTATTTATTTTTAAACTCATTTCTATCTAAAAATTGTATTTCTTATAGTTGATTTTAGTAATAATAGTGCTAAATTTTACAATATCACTATGCAGAATAAATAAAAATAAATATATAATTAAATAAAACTCATTACTATTACCAATTGTCTACATTCCTCTACCACTTTCTGTCTCTTTTAATCTGATCTTCTTATTTTCTTTCACTGTTTGACAATTTATTTTGTATTTCAATGCGAATTTTTATTTTGCAAAAAAAAGAGTGTTAATTTTTGATGAACTATTCAAACATACTTCAATGTTATATTACATATTTATAGTCAAATATATGTTCAAGATTATATATGCTCAGAATTCCCTCCTAATTGCATAGGTACACTAACAAAATTAGTTTTGCATCTGCATTTACAGAAATGTGCATTATATTTCTGTGACCTTTATTTAATACCAAAAAACTTCCTGTTGGTATTGTTCATATTCATTGCAAAATTGATTTATATTATTCGTTAGATGCATTTCTTCCAGGTTAAGACTAACATTTTCTACTCTGAATTACTGTGGTAACTTGTATTAGGGGAAAAATGTATAGTATAGGAGAGTTCTTAATATTTTCATAAATCTTTTAAAGTGGGTTGTACCCCATTTATTTTCTAAGCATCTGGAAGAAAATGAAACATTCTATTTACATGAATGAAACCACAATTTAGTACAATACTGCAGTTTTTAAAAACTATAGTACTTTTGCTATAACTTATAGTATCCTAATTTCTGTAGAACATTAAGCTTATAACATACAACTGGTGATCTGTTCATTTTCAATTTTATCTTAACCTTCAATTTAGGAAAACACTTTTAAATTGGTCTGCTTGCTTTTTGTGCTCATGATTGAGAAATGTTTCTTAATTTATTTCCTGTGCTTGCTAACAAATTAAAATCAACTACACTTATATTAAGATTTTATGCTTTAAGTTTTAAACATTTTACAGATAAACTTTTAAAATAATTTAGTGGATGCATTTCTAAATAAGATAATTGCTTGAAATCCACAAAGTACAGACACAATGAAACATGATTGTACTAATAACCTAATTGCTTTCATCTTTCCAAAACTTATATTTGTTAAGTATTTCCACACTACCAAATTACTATAACTCAACTCTCTATGCAGAATGAGCATCAGAAACAAATGATGGAACCAGATCCAATATTCTACAAACCTTACCTATGACCCTATATTTGCATATCTATTCTTGAAAACTGCAAATGGCATATTATTCTTACAACAATACAGAGGGTTATCTTTGTCAGGATCATAGGAAAATTACATTTTCTCCTTCTAAGTATGTTTTCAATATAATCTTTACACAGAATCAATATCTTAGAAATTACTCCAATTGACTAAATCTCTTGTCACTTAATCTGCTTGTAGCCATATAACTGAAGTGTGTGGAGTTTCAATTACATACTCCATTGAATCAATCTAACACCATGCACAAAGGTCAAATTCAAATGGATAAAAGACCTTGATATCATATCCGAAACTATATATATATATGAACATGTAGGTAAAAAACACTCCATGATTTTGAGATTAAAGGCAAATTTAAGGGAAAAACACCATTGACCAAACAAGTAGAAGACGAAATAAACAAATGGGACTACATTAAACTGAGAAGCTTCTGTACCTTAAAGGAAATAGTGACTAGGATACAAAAACTGCACAGAATGGGAGAAACTACTCACCCAACAACTATCAGATAAGGAGCTAATATCTAAGATACACAAGGTACTGACAGAACTTAAAAAACAAAACAAAACATATAACCCCATCAAAGTGGGGAGAAGAAATGAACAGACACTTCGTCATAAAGAAATATAGGTGGCCAAAAGACACATGAAAAATGCTCCACATCACTAATCAGGGAGATGCAAATCAAAACAACCATGAGGTACTATCTCATGCCACAGAAACTGACACACATCACAGAAACAAGAACAATCAGTGCTGCCAGGGATTTGAGGAGAAAGGAATTCTCGTTCACTGCTGTTGGGATGCCATATATTCCAGCCATTCCGGAAAACAATATGGAGATTCCTCAAAAAACTAAAAATTGACTTTCCTTATGACCAAGCCATACTACTCCTTGGGATATACCCTAGGAATACAAAAACACAATGCAAAATGCCTCTTCACACCTATGTTCATTGCAACTCTATTTACAATAAAATCTGGAAACAACCCAGATGTTCAACAACAGATTAGTAGCTAAAGAAATAAAAGATAGTATGGTAATAATACCCAGAGACAATAGAGATGAGGTTTAAAAGGACCAGCCGATGATATAAAGCTTACCACAAATATTGGTGAGTACAGTTAGAGAGAAATAACTACATCAACTATCATGACAATGGTAAAAATAGAATGTCTTTCTTGAATACAGGGGATGGAGCAAGAAGGATGATGGGGGACATTGGTGGTGGAAAGCTTGCGCTAGTGAAAGGGGGTGTACTTTTGATGACTGAAACACAACTACAAATATGTTTGTAATTATGATGCTTAAACAAGGGTATTAATTAAAATTATCCTTAAATAAATAAATACTCCTTTTAATAGAGACAATTCAGAGTTTAAAGTAATTAACCTTTAGCACTATCGAACCTGATTTCATACCCCAGCACCATATAAGGTCCCCTGAACACCACCAGAAGTCATTACAGAGCCAGAAATAGGCCCTGAGAGTGGCTAAGTGTAAACAAATCCCCTTAAATAAATTTCCTTCTCCCAACAGCAACAAAAAAAGAGAGACACAGCAGATCCCTGTCCCCTGAGTTCTATTCCAATGACTCGCTGCCATAAGTGTTCCCTAAGCATAGAGTCAGGAGTAAGGCCTGAGCATCTCTAGGAGTAGCCCAAAAAATAGAAAAAATGTATTTTAAAACAATTATCTAGGGGCCAGAAGGATGGCACAGAGGTAGGGCATTTGCCTTGCACACGGCTGGACGAATCCAGATTTGATTCCATATACCCACTGCCCCTGAGACTGCCAAGAGCAATATCTGAGTGCAGAGAGAGGAGTAACCCCAGAGCACTACTGAGTATGGATAAAATACCAAAACAACAAAAATAAATAATCTTGACATATTTTTAAAGTTCTTTATTTTTTATTGACACTATAGGAGAAAGAAAGCCTTCGTAATATTTAATTTATAAATGATTCAATATAGAGAGTGGTGATAAAAATAGAAAGAGGCATGGAATATCTTGCATTTGTATAGGAAAAGCATTTCTAGATTAATGGAGTTAAGTCACAGAACTATAATCAGAGGTTAGGGACAAACATTTTGTCATTAAATATAGTCTGATTAAAAACCAAATTATAAGAAATTTAGCCTTGGTATAAATGTAATTTTGAAAGTCTTATTTTAAGAAGTAGGAAAAAACATTAAGTGGAGTAAGAGGAAGGAGAACACAGCTTGACAGAATAAGTAAAGAAGTTTTCAGTTAATCAACATTATGAGAAAATAAGGTTACCAATTAAAAACAGATTGAATTAAAAACTGATTAAAGGTCAAACATGCAGCAAATGGATTTACTATACAAAGCAATATCATTAAAATCGCCAAAATGATTTGAAATCATGAGTCATTTTCCCTAAATAGTTGTCCATAATTCAGGGAGTCACTGTAAAATTAAGCAATACTTTAATCATTTAATTTATTTTTAATTATTTGTTTCATTTGTTAACATAATTTTATTGAACCCACAGTAGAGTTGAATGTGGTTCTTAAGTCCAGAAATAACTCCTTGAACTAAAAAGTTTATAGTTTAGAGATTAATCACAATGTAAACTTAGAAAAATATCTAACTGTATGACTATTATTAAATATGTTTAAATAACTTGTACTATATTTCAAAATAAAATCTGAAATAGTGTTAATGCTATCATAAGGACTATTATAGTAATTTTAGGGTTCATAATTTTCTTTAAAATTATTAAGGATACCAGAGTGATATAAATCTTCATGGTCAAGTAGGATTCTGTGAAAACTTTGCATAATATTTAATGGTGAAAAGATAACAGATGTTGAATGGATTTTATATTAGAAGCCTAAGGAAGTTTCTATTAAACCAAAACATGAACATGAGAAAAACAGCCACACAAAGGTCCAAAAGACTATGACAAATAGTGTGTGTGTGTATGTGTGATTAATGCAGATGCAATAAGGCTTCTGGAATCTAGCAATAAAACTTATTTGACAACTGTACATATATGCATATTTATATAACACATAATTGATGATGTAAATAAATCTGAGCATCTTAATATTACCAAGTTAGTGTGGGGAAAGATTGTGGCCCTTGGGCATGTAAATTAATTTTAAAAGACACATTTAGATATACAAAATATATCTTACAATGAGGATTAAATGAGTTTAAATAAATTACAATAAAAGAACTTACCTTTCAATAAAATTTACTTATTGTCAAACCAGTAGTTTAATCTACCTACAACAAATCCAGAGAACTCTTATCAGGATGGGATAACATAGTATTTGGAAGTTGAAAATAAATTTTTATATTTTATTGATAAAATATGGCAGATGTTTCTGATTACAAACATACTGAGATCTGGATAATGTATTTGGAATTCCATTTGCATAATAATTCCAAGGTCTGCATACACTGCTTTATGTTCTTCCTAAGATTCTAACTTTCTAATATCTTTCTTATATGACATTGTTAGTTTCCTTTTTCTAGACTGTGTTTCATAAGAGCTGAAACTACTGTCTCATTCGACATTGTATCTAACATAGGATCTGACAATTAGTACTGAAAAACAAATATATGCTAACTATCAAATAAACAAGAGTAATAAAATAATTTTTAAAACAGTTGTTTTATCCCCCCCAAAATGAACAAAATATATACATTCCATTGTAAAGAATGTATAAATGTCAAATAAGCATCTGAAAAGTGTCAATAAAAATTATATCTGCAATGAGACATGCATATTTTTTTTATTAGTGAGGAAACTAATCAGTTCTTTTTATAAAGAAGATAGATGGGGCTGGAATACAACAGGGAGGACATTTGCCTTGTACTCTGTCATCCTTGGTTGTATAACTGACATCCTGTATGATCCCCGAGCACTACCAGGAGTGATTTCTTTTTTTTTTTTTTTCTCTCTTGGAGGGGCAGGAGGGCACACGCGGTGATGCTCAGGAGTTACTTCTGGCTATGCTTTCAAAACTGTTTCCAGTTTGGGGGACCATATGGGACGCCGGGGAAATTGAACCCTAGACAGTCCTACCTCAGCCACGTGCAATGCAAATACCCTACCGCTTGTGCCACCACTCCGGCCCCATACCAGAGTGATTTCTTAGCACAATACCAAGAGTAACTCCTGAGCAATGAGGGCCCGAAAACAAAACAAAATAGGGGACTAGGTAGTACAGCTATAGGGCATTTTCCTTGCATGTGACCAACCCCAGATGGACTCTGGTTCAATCCCTGGCATCACATATGGTCCCTGAGCCTGCCAGGAATGACTTCTGAGCTCAAAGCCATGAGAACCCCTGGGTGTGACTCAAAAATACAAAAACCAAAGCAAAACTAAACAAAAAGAATATTGATGGATTGAACTTATTCATTAGTGAGAAATTTACATTTTAGAGTTACTATGGAAAAATAATTTAGCAGTATCTAATATTAAATATGAAAGAGTTATGCTATACATTTATATTTATAGAGACTTGTTCAGAAAGAAATTATGGTCATGCAAAAGTCTGCTCACAATATTTAAAAATAATAATTCAAGCCAGAGAGAGTGCTGTGGTAAAGAGTTTGTCTTGCATACTGCAGACTTGGTTCTGATCCCTGACACCACATTTGGTCCTCAGAGCACCACACATTTTCCCTATCATGGAGTCAAGAATAATTATTATTAAGATATTATAAGATTACTATTAAGATAATAATAATAATAAGGCCACTGGTGTGGCCTTGTCAAAAAATGAAAGAAAAAACACAGCAGACAGACAGACAGACACAAATACACAAACACATACCCACACACAACATAGCCAGCCACATAAAAAAGACTTGAATTCATCATAGTCTAATACTGGAAATAACAGATAATTCTTCAGTGAGGGAATGGATAAATTGTAATACCCATATCAATAATAGGATTAATTAGTAACACAAGCATAATGATTTACTCATAAAAAGTAAAGTCATGGTGCTCAAGTAATAATATAGTACAGCGGTAGGGTATTTGACTTGCAGGTGGTCAACCATAGATGGACCCTGGTTTGATTCCCTGCATCCCATATGGTCCCCAAGTCTGCCAGGAGCAATTTCTGAGCTCAGAGCCAGGAGGAACCCCTGAGCACAGTCGCTGTGTGTGGTCCCCTCCCCAAAACAGTAAAATCATTCTCAAAATATTTCATTATATCTAGTTTGATTTAATTAGCATTCAATTCTTAAAATGCTGAAAGTATAGTAATAATGATCAGGTAGTCATGGATTAAGAAGATTAAACTGGTGAAACTAGAAAAGGACCACATGGTAAATAACTAAGATTCTGGAAATATTCTGTATCTAAACGTATCAATGTTAATATTCTGATTGTGATATTATAGTATAGTAGTTCAAGATATCAGCAATGGATGATAAATATTAAAATTTATTTTTCTGTATTATTTTGTAAACAAGTAGGTTAATCTACAATTATTTACAAATAATTGAATTCAAACAGTTGACAGAGAGTAGAAATTATTTTTAGGATAGGTCTTAAACAGTACCTTACATTAAGTAGGTGGTATTCTTAATATATTATATGAACAAACTAAATCATTTAGTCCCCAAAACCATTTTATAAGGCAGGTATGCCTAATTCTTTCTGGTATTAATGGTGTAATAAATTTTAAGTGGCTGTACAAGATCGCAGCACACTTATATGATAAATGAATTTTGTTTTACATCATTTTTCTTTAATTTAGAAATAAACTTTTCAAGTGGATAGAATAACGCATGAAATTTGGCATACATTTCCAAAGATCATAAATTTAAAGCTGTAATTTTTCTACAATCTCATCATCCTCTGATAATTATGAAGCAAATTTCAATTACGTATATATTAACTCTAGATATTTTTAAATGAATGTCATTTAAAAATAGCACTTAAAGTATCCTAAATAACTTTATTTATAAAAAATAAACTATTGGGGCTGGAGCAGTGGTGCAACAGTAGGGTGTTTGTCTTGCACATGGCTGATCTAGATGGACAGTGGTTCGATCCTCCGGATGTCCCATTTGATCCCCCAAGCCAGGAGTGATTTCTGAGTACATAGCCAGGAGTAACCCCTAAGTGTCACCAGGATTTTAGTCAATAGCTCATCTTTAATAGAATCACACATCTAACACATTGTCACCTGTCTATTACAAGAGAAATGAATGATGGTACTTAGAACGTTATGCAAACAAAGTTTTGTCTTTTATCGAATTAAGCTAATTTTATTGATAGCTCAGTTTTAATGATGAATTTGAATCTACTTCTGCTTTGATCTATTATTCCCACTGTGTTTCATCTATAAACATATTTTTCTAGGTAGAATAACTAATTTAATAATTCTTTAAAACTCATTTCTTTTTCCAAGTCATCTCTCCTAGATCTGTGTTATTGACTTTTGGAGGTTTTATGTTGTTCCTTAGTTATTGATCTCAAAACACATTATAGAAGTATTTCATTTTTCCAGCTGATTTATGTCACTGATAGGCTTCCTTATCTTTAGATGTTTAATATAATATGACACTGGTGTACTTGAACATGATAAACAAACCTGCATTTTGAAAATCCATGTCTTCGAATTTTGAGTTATACCAAAGTTGTACATTTAGAACCAGGAATATATTATAAAAGAAAAATAAAAAATAACTTTACATCTATATAATGATTTAAGACATGGTATGTTATTAGGAAAACAAATTTAAATTATTTTTAGCCACATTTCACTGCTGAAGAATCTGAGACTGAGAGCATGAAACTTACTTCCTTGGAAACATAGTCAAAGAATCTGAAAGACAATATTTAAAAATCATATTCAAAAATTATCAAAACTTCAGATATCAACAAATCCTTAGCTAACTGTATGTTTAAAATAACATGAATATGTTTGAAAATTAATCCATATTCTTTGTAATATATTGCTGCATATCTAAGTGGATTAGAAGTACAGTGTATCATGTTATTTATGTGCTGAGCAAGGAAGTTGGTTATTGAATTATGATGAGCTAGGCAAAGGAATGTCATCTTGGATTCATCAATTTCAAATTAGCTTTCTTTTTCTAGGGGTCTTTTATGACTCAACTATTTAAAATTTGCTCTGATAATGATTTACCTAATCTCTAATTTCCCAGGACCTTTATCAAATCAATTTACAATCTAATGAGTTGAACTAGTAAAGTTCACACTGTACTTTGGATCTAAATATCTAAGATGCGCTACTATATTGATATTTTTTTGCTGTAATTATACTTTCTTATTGTAAATAAGGTTGAATATTTGACATTTTTATTTTAAACTTTGCAAACTATTTGCCTAATTTTGTCTTGAAATAGGTTTGTGCCCCTGGGCATCCAAACCTTTCAATACAGAGATTTTTTTAATTCTCTCTATTATTTTTTTGTTTTTGTTTTTATTTTTGTTTTTGGGGGGAGGTCACACCCAGCAGCGCTCAGGGATTACATCTGGCTCTATGCTCAGAAATTGCTTCTGGCAGCTCAGGGGACCATATGAAATGTCAGGATTTGAACCACCGTCCTTCTGCATGCAAGGCAAACGCCTTAACTCCATGCTATCTCTCCCGTCCCTAATTGTCTCTTTACTGTTGCATTTACTATTACTACTGCAGTCTACTACTAATTTTACAAAGAAGTGCTCATTACATGCAAATTCAAATATTGATCAGCAATAACAGTAATGAATTTATTTCCATACATGAAAAAACTTTAAAAAATGTATGGGTGGTGTTCCTTACATGACTGAAACCCAAATACAATCATGTATGTAATCAAGGTGTTTAAATAAAATATATTAAAAAATT
>PVKC010032399.1:0-14280 GCA_004027635.1 Crocidura indochinensis | reverse complement strand
CAGTCCCTCTAAAAATACCCATGACATTTTAAAAAGAAGTGATCAAACACTCCTGAAATTCATTTTGAAGAATAAACACCCACAAACACCTAAAGAAATCCTTGGAGAAAAAAAAGATGAGAAGCATCACTTTCCTGAACTTTAAAGCAATAGTCATTAAAACAGCATGGTATTGGAATAAAGACAGATTGTCACATCAATGGAATAGACTTACGCATTCAGAGAATGACCTCCAGACATGCAATACATTAATATTTTGATAATTTTTATAAAGAGGCAAGAAATTCAAAATGGTGCAAGTATAACCTCTTCAACAAGGGGTGTTGGAACAATTGGTCAGCTATGTACATAAAAGTGAACTCAACCCTCTCTTTAACAACATGCAATAAAGGTCAAATTAAAATGGATTGAAAATCCTGATAGCATTTTTTATATGGCAGAAAGAATACAGTTGTCTTTTTCTTTGTCTAATATTAAGGCAGCCGTGTCTACACCAAAGAATGGGATTGCTCCAGAAATTCATGATCAACACTTGATCTTGAACTTCCTACTCTCCAGAATGGTGAGGATAAAACTATAAGACTATAAAGTATATAGAAGAAAATATAGGTAAAACACTTCATGACATTGAGAATAAAGACATCTTAAAGAAGGAAGCATTGCTATCCAAGCAAGTAGAAGCAAATTTTAAAAAAAGTTAAACAAAAAATAGACTATATTAAATTGAGAAAATTTTGCATTTCAAAGTAAAGAGTGACTAGGATACAAACATACCCATGGAATCAGTACTACCCATGGAATCTCCATTGCTGGTGGAATGCATCTAGTCCAATTTTTCTAGGAAATAATATGGATATTTCTCAAAAATCTGAATATTGATTCCCACATGATCCAGAAATACTACTCCCAGGTTATACCCTAGGAACACAAGAACACAATATAAATGGGGCCAGAGTGATAGTAAAGTTTGTAGGATGCACTCAGCCAACCCATGCTCAATCCCTAGCATTCAATGCAGTCCTTTGAGCCTGCCCGGAGTAACTTCTGAGTGCACAGTCAGGAATAACACCGAATGTACCCCCCATTACCTCCCCAAAATTAACTACTTCCTTAAAGGCATATTTCCAACTGTGCTAATGTTTTGAATTATAAATTTATCATATAACTTGGAAAGGAACTGTTATAATTCGTGCAGTTCTTAAAATTAAAATAAATAAATTTGGTTATCATTAACTTCAGTGTCTGTGAACAACATCATCAGTAGTACACCACAAAGATGTAAAATATACCCTTTATGTAGCAAAAATGTCTAAAAAAGAGAAAAATATACAAGAGAAAGAATGTATACTTTCTTTAATAAAGAGTGATGAGAATACTAGAAAGCTACATGTAAAACAATGCAGCCACACTACCATTGTTTCTTTTATCAGACACAACTCAAAATTGCTCAAAGACTTGAATGTAGATTTGTAGCCATAAAACATTTCAAAATAAATGTTTAATCTTTGAAATAGATTTTTTTTGTATGATGTTCAAAGCAAAGGTAAGAGCCATGAAAAGAAATAAGAGGGATAGGACTGGAAAGAAAATATAGTGTTAAGGTCCTTATCTTGCTTTGTATTTAGTCAACCTAGATTTGATATCTGACACCACAGTCTTTTGGTTCTCACCTGAAATAATCTCTGAACATAACGAGCTATGGCCCCAAAACTGAAATAAAATTGAATGGGATAACATTAAAAATTTTAAAGACAAAAAAAATCATATAAAAAGACAACTTACAGAATGAATTAAGGTATTTTTCAAACAATCTATATGTTCATTTTTTTAAGATAAGGAATTAATTTAATGCAATAGCAAAAAAAATAATATAACTTTTCAAAAGGGAAATATATTTTTCTAAAGAAGACATACAAATAATTAAGCCACACACAGAAAAGAAGCTCATTATAACTAATTGTCGGGGAAATATTAATCAATATCTCACAATTATTTTTATACATGTTTTAAAGATTATCATCAAAATGAAAATAAATAGCAAGAATTAATGATGCTGTGTGGAAAAGGTAACACTTGTGTGCTGTTTTAAAAATATCAACTGATAATACCACTATGGAAAAAGTATGGAGTGTCTAAAATTTAATATGTAAGTTACTGTATAATCCAGCAGCTCCTCTTAATTATATATTCAAATAAAACAGAAACATTAATTCAAATATACATGAAGTCTAGGTTTGATGTAGGTCTATTTACAATAAATAGTCATATAGTAACACTAAAGTGTTAATTGAAGGATTAAAGTTTAAAAAAAAATGGACAGGCGTGGTGGCACTAGAGGTAAGGTATGGGCCTTGCCAGCGCTAGCCTAGGACAGACCGAAGTTCGATCCCGATCCTCTGGTGTCCCATATGGTCCCTCAAGCCAGGAGCGACTACTGAGCGCATAGCCAGGAGTAACCCCTGAGTGTCACAGGGTGTGGCCCAAAAACCAAAAAAAAAAAAAAAATTAATGTAATGGTAGTATAAAGACCAAAGAGGTCCAATGGAGACTGGTGGAAAATATCAACATTTTCATGGTTGGTGTACATACCAGTTTACTTTTGTAGACATGTAAATAAAGAACTACTAGCATGTAGAATCTAAAGCATGGCAACTGGAGTTGTCTCATTAAAAATTGTATATACATATAGTTACATACCTAAAAGTATATTACATAATAGAATATTATATAGTCATAGAAAGGAATAAAATCTTGCCACTTGCAACTTACATTATAAAGAAATTAAAATAAGTCAGATATCATAAGATAGATGCACTCTTTATTATGTTACATGGGTAAACTTAAATATTAAAACAAGTAAAGCCAATTAAACTGACAAATGCCTAAAGAGTAGGGTGATTGTAAAGGGTAAAGTGAATCAATAAAGATACATTTTTCAATTGTAAATTAATTCATAGATATTTTAATATACAATATAATGACCACAAATAATAAAGATTTACAGACTATTTGAAAATGGTTAATATTTTTAATATTTGTTAAAGGATCTTTGTCTTTATAGAAAAAAATTACAACTATATGACAGATGCTATCTAGTTACTATGCCAATCATTACAGTGACTATAAATACCAAACATTATTTTGTATATTTTAACCTAATATGCTATATGTCAATATATAACTGTTCACAGTTGAAAAGCACTGTGAAATTTTATTATGTACATGTTCCTATAACTGCAAGAGGTAGTATGTATCTGGGGATTTATTTTTACATCCAACTAAATTGAGTCAAAGAGTAGCTAAAGTATTTGTTAAGTATTCTGGGTGGTTTTAACATTAAATTAGTCAAATAATTAAAACATGCTGCCCTCAATATATATTCTGTGTATATATATGCTTCATCAATTATCTTCTTAAATACATAGAATAAAAACAATGACCTTCCCATTAATGAGAAGGGATTTTGCCCCACTAAACTTTCTTTAAACATGTTTAGTTCTTTTTGAACTTAGCTTACTGGTTTTCAGATATGAACTAGATTATTGGGGTTCTAAGTTATAGAACCTATATATTATATAACAGAGTAGGAGGAAGGCTTGCAGATATTTTTGTTTGTTTGTTTGTTTGTTTTTGGACCACATCCGTTTGATGCTCAGGGGTTACTTCTGGCTAAGCGCTCAGAAATAGTCCCTGGCTTGGGGAGACCATATGGGACGCCGGGGATTGAACCGGGGTCCTTTCTTGGCTAGCGCTTGCAAGGCAGACACCTTACCTCTAGCGCCACCTCACTGGCCCCAGCTTGCAGATCTTAATAATGACTAAAGAACTATGGTAAGATGTACAGAGAGTTTAAAAAATGAGTGATAAACAAAAATAATATATGCACAAATTGGTTCAAGAACTAAAAGGAATCCCAAAACAAAGTTTTGAGTTGATATTTACAATGACTGAAGTGAAAAACAATTTCACCAAATTGATTCAAAACATAGAAATTGAAGATGAGGCAAATAAATCGATTGAATCTGAATAACAGAAAGTAATACTGATTAAAAGTGAACAGAACCAGGGGTCAGAGTGGTGGTTCAAGTGGTAAGGCACTTAGTGCCTTGAGCGCACTAGCCTAGGACAGACCCACGTTTGATCCCCGTGTGTCCCATATGGTCTCTCAAGCCAGGAGCGATTTCTAAGCTCATAGCCAGGAGTAACCCCTGAGCGTCACCGGGTGTGGCTGAAAAACAGAAACAGAAAACAACAACAACAAAAACCAAAAAAGAAACAAAAAAGTGAGCAGAACTTAAGAAACCTGTGAAGTAACAACAAATAACCCGCAAAAGCATTATGAAAGTTTCAAAAGAGAAGAGCAGAAATGTGTTAGAAAAAAGAAAATGCATAAAAATATTTTTTAGTCTGAGAAAAGTCAGAAATATACCATTCAAGAACCATGATAAACTCCAATTAGGATGAATGGCAAGAGACTTACATGAGATTCATACCAACAAAAACTATACAGTTGAAGATAAAATCTCAATGAAGCAGCCAAATCAATAATAACACAGTAGCTAGGGCATTTGCCTTGCACATGGCTGACCTGGGTTCAATTCATGGAATTCCACATAGTCAGTCTTCTAGGAGTGATTTCTTTTTTTTTTTCTTTTTTTTGGGGGGTGGGGGGGGGACACACCTTTTGACGATCAGGGGTTATTCCTGGTTATGCGCTCAGAAATCACTCCTGGCTTGGGGGACCTTATGGGACGCCAGGGAATCGAACCAAGGTCTGTCTTAGGCTAGCACGCCCAAGGCTTATGCCCTGCACCACCACTCTGTCCCCCAGGAGTGATTTCTTAATGAAGAGCCAGGAGTAAGCCCTGAATCAGTGTGACTTCCCCCCAAAAAAAATCTCGATAAAAAAAATAATATTCAAATGATTCCAAATAAAATTTTAGAAAAATTTTATTAACTTTAGGAACTAAAAAATACAAAAACAGACAAAAAAATCTGAACGCCAAAAATTATATACCCAGCAAAACTCTCCTTCAAATGATAGATGAAAGTTAAGAAATTTCCTGTGAAACAAAAGTAAAAAGATTGTATTAACTTAGAGGTGCTTTGCAAAAAGTGTTAAAGGAATTTTTGCATGCTGAAATGAATGAACATTATAAGACTATCTTGAAACCATTTTAAAAAATATGTCAGTAATTGTGAATGTACAGGACATAATAAAATCCAGTATTTTGAACAATAGTTTATTATTTTGAACAATAGTTTAGCTCAATTTATAGTTATTTCTATGGTTTAAGACACCAATAAAAATTTTAATATTTTAATTTTTGTTTGAAATCCCACATTCTTCCTATATAATTAAAGACATAAATGCCCTTTAAGTAGCCTATTACTTGAGGTTGTTAGTCACTCAATGAAATATATAAAGATATTTCATGAAGTAAATTACTAAGATATGAAAATAGCTATAAAATATCAATTTTATATATTGTAGAAATTGTAAACCAAATTAAAATATTTTATTGATATATTTTGGGGGGTTCTACATCCAGCATTGCTCAAGGCTTATTCCTAGCTCTACAATTGAAGATCACTCCCGGCAGACTCAGGGGACCAGTATTAGGGATTGAACCCCATTACTGTGTGCAGAGCAAATATCCTATCTGCTGTTTGTTGTTCCAATCCTCAAAATATTTTAACTTCAGGGTAGTAAATGTAATATACATCTTATATACAAATCAAATATTTATGAAATATATATGAGGAAATAAAGATATTTCATAATAAAATGCTAAACAGGGCTAGAAATATAATAAAGCAGGTTATTTATAGTTTTTATATTTATTATATAAGGTGCTGAGCTTTTGTTCCCTGAACCCTAAAAGGAGTGACCCCAAACATAGTCAAAAGTAAGATATAAATACAGAGTTGTAAGCTCTCCAAAAATAAAAACAAAATTTGTCATTCTAAGACAAATATCATGTTACTGTAATTTAAAAAATTTAAAGACAAGCACCAACAGAATTTTACCTATAACAAACTGATTTTGTGACCATGAATCTAACAGATAAGTTATGATGAAATTAGTGGACAAGTTTTTAGCATCTTAATTACAAAGATACATAATAATTTGAAGAAGAAATAAATAGTTCAAGAGAAATTGAAAAACAAATAATTTCTCTTGAGAGATAAAAAATTTAAAACCTGAAGGAAAGCATTGATAGAGGAACTTGACAACAAATGAGTCCAGAAATAAGATAAATAAGCTAAAGACAAACTGAAAAAATACCCAAAAATAAGTTCAGAGAATAAAACAATTAAATAAAATATATAGCATCAGAGATCAACAACCAATTTTAAGCAGCTCTAATTTTGTGTAATTTATGCCACAGAAATAGGACAAAGAATAATTTTATATGTAAACATGCTATGGTCAACTTTAATCCTTGAAATTCTGTGTATTCTATGTCGCATCAAGATAAATTATATTTAAATAGATGAAAACAAATGTTTAAAATAAAACTTAAAAAATTTAATTTAATTTAAAATTTTAATTAAAAAATAAAGTAAAATATATGTGAATACATGGATGGTAACAACCTTTATGTATTATATAGAGAAGAGACAGTATCAGAAATTATGCAAATCAGAACACTATTCAGACAAATGCTGAAATAAATGTCTATCTAAACAAAATATTTATTACATAAAATCTAACATCACAACATGAAATTTCTAATCTGGAAGTATTAATGAAAAAAATATTCATTTGTTTTTCACATTCTAAACCTCAGGCCATCAGTCCCAATTCACAAAATAATAAAAAGTTATACTGAGCTATTGAGCACTGGTGTCAGTTGCAAGGATAAAATAATTTAATTTTTTAAAGTTTTCTAGAAATTTGTATAATGGGTTATAGCAGCATTTCTCAGCTGTAGCCCATATGGACTCTCCCAAGGGGCCAACAGATGAAAATTACATAAGTGGGAGGGGTCACATCATAGAACTGGGTGGCCAATTGGTAGGACCGAGTAACACAGGAATGAAACAGGTGAAAATCTGGGGAGGGGGTTATGATCAGAAAAATGTTAAAATTGTTGATAATCAGTTAAAAGTGGAGAATCACTGGGTTAGCTTAGGGACTCAAAAGTTGATTTAAAAGTAACAAATATATGGGGTTCTTGCTTTATAGTCTGCTGACTGCAAATCAAGTACTGCTATGATGTCCCTCCAAATATACCTGGTAGTGTATGAAAATAGTACAGATTTTCTCTGCCAATTTTGTTTCAATTGTACCTATACTAATGGTTTACACAAACCAGATCATGTTATAAACATAATTATACCTAAACATAGAATGAAATTCATCCTCTATTAAAGTTATGCTGAGATTAAAATCATAGTTTATTTTTATAAATTATCACTAAAGCACAAATATTGAAATGTCTAAAAACTATGTGGATTGGTAATTTTGATTTTTGGACAATTCTTAGAGAGCTTATGAAACAGAAAACTACTATTCCAAACACCCTTACCCTTTCTTCATTTTTCTTTCTTCTTTCTTTCCTTTTCTCCTTCCTTTCTTCTTTCTTTCTTTTCTTCCTTCCTTCCTTCTTTCCTTTATCTTTCATTTCTTTTTTCTTTTTTTTCTTTCTTTATTCCTTCCATCCCTTCCTTCCTTTCTTCTTTCTTGATTTCTTTCCTTTTTCTTTTCTCTTTCTTTCTTTCTTTCTTTCTTTCTTTCTTTCTTTCTTTCTTTCTTTCTTTCTTCTTTCTTTCTTTCTTTCTCTTTCTTTCTTTCTTTCTTCCTTCCTTTCTTTCTTTACTTTCTTTCTTCTTTCTTTCTTCTTTCTTTTTTCTTTCCTTCTTTCTTCTTTCTTTCTTTCTTTCTTTCTTTCTTTCTTTCTTTCTTTCTTTCTTTCTTTCTTATTTCCCTCTTTCCTTCCTTACTTCCCTCTTTCCTTCCTTCCTTCTTTCCCTCCTTCCTTCCTTCCTTTCTTCCTTCTTTTCTTTTCTTTTTACTCTTTCTTTCCTTTCTTTTTTGGCCACACCCAGTGACACTCAGGGATTACTTTTGGCTATGCACTCAGAAATCGCTCCTGGCTGGGGGGACCATATGGGATGCCCGGGGATCTTACTGAGGTCCATCCTAGGTTAGCTCATGCAAGGCAGTCTCCCTACCGCTTGTGCCACTGCTTCAGCCCCTATTTTTAGCTATTTTTCTTTCAGACCCAAAGCAATAAAGTCCGTGGTTAATACAATGATCAATATGGAAGATTCTGGTCCAGAGAGATAAGATTCTTGCATGTGTGTGGCTGAGCTGGTTCTAATCAAGAATCCTACATGGTCCTTTGCAGGGACCATATTATCTGTTCATAATATGACTTAATAAAATATGTAATATTTATATTATAGTTTATATGATGTATTATGGATATGGAACTACCAAAACTTTGAAGAATTTGCTAACTACTGCTATATTTTATAATTATAAATCATGAAAACAGCAAATCAGTAATTTTTATCCAGTTATAGATAGCATATGCATTTTAATACATCAAATATTTAATGTTTTATATATACTTACATATATATAAAACACTCAAAAATAATAATAAGAGAAAATAAATTTTAAGTAACTGTGTTTTCCAATCTCTGCAAGAGAGTGGAACTGGCTATGTTAACAAAATTATTGTAATTGGTTTTTGGTTTTTTTTGTCGCTGTTGTGTTAAGTTTTTAATGGGATGGTGGAGGAACTGGATGGTACATTCCATAAGGCACTTGTCTTGATTGTAGTTGTTTGATATTCAGCATTCTGAAGGAATAATCCCTTTGTAAAAAACTAGGAGCAAACACTGAGTACCTCTAGATGTGGACCCCAAATCAAAATAAATAAATAAATAAATAAATAAATAAATAAATAAATAAAATCCAATGGTGGGAGGTGAGAATATGTGTTTTCTTATTTGGTTTCCACTGTCCTGTTTAGATTCAGATATCACAGGATACTCTTTTTGTTTGTTTGTTTGTTTGTTTTGGGGGCCACACCAGCAGCCCTCAGGGGTTACTCCTGGCTCTGTGTTCAAAAGCTCTCAGGGGATCATAAGGGATACCTGGATCAAATGTATGTCAGCCACGTGCAAGGCAAATATTCTACCTGCTGTGCTAGGTCTTCATTCCTAGGATATTGTCTTATAACTTAAAAAAAATAATATCAAGGACCAGAGAGATAGTTCAATGGGCTGAACATATGTTTTCATATTCAGGAGCCGCAAATTCTATTCTCATCACCATGTGGTTCCCTTAGCACACATAGGTGTGAACAAAACTCCAAAATCAATTACATTCAAATATTATAAAGACTCCCTCATTTTTATTTTATGAATATTATTATTTGTTTCTGCTTTGAGGTCAAATACAACTGTACTCAGGACTTACTCCTGGCTCTACACTCAGGGATCTCTCCTGGCAGGCTCAAAGAATCATACGTGGCACCAGGGATTGAACGTGGTTTGGATATGTGCAAAGCAAAAGCCTTATCCACTGTTCTCTCATCTGATCTGTTATTAGAATATCATTAACAAAATTAGATCATTTCTATGTAAAAATTTTATTTCCCTTCTAGTATAATTTGAAGAATTAACATTTTTGATGTTTCCTGAATTTCCACTCATGAAAAATGGTAAAATTAAAATTCTCATACTACTTTTCTACTATAAAATCAGAAAATACCCTGAGATTTCCTTTACATTTCGTGAAACAAAATTTGGAATATTTTTTGTACAACGGTTGACTTATCTCTTAGCAGAAAACAGATGCAATTTTGTTTTTCTATCTTTATTTTTAGGTTCAGGACCTGCTCTGGGAATGATTTTACCTTTCAAGGAAAATATAGCAATGTCTGAGGATAACTTGTACCAATTGTGAACATACTACTGGCATCTAGTGGCTAAAGGCCAGGGATGCTACTGCCATCCTAAATGGGCAAGACTGGGCCATAACAGAACACTGGCCCGCAAATTTTAACAATGCTTGACTCGCTCTCCAATTTTTTTAACAGTGCTGAGGTTAAAAAAATTATCTTGTAGGCAGGTTTTTGTTATCATTATTTCAAAATAATGTAAGACTGATAATATAGAAATGATGTGTAGGAAATATTCTTCCCATTAAATATGATAAAATATGTATAAAAATTAATTTAAGTTAAAATAATGTACAAAACGTAAGTTTTTCAAAAAGACACATATAAAATACAGTGATAAATTCATAATTATGCTTACATATTTTATGGACTCAGGTCTTAATAGGGAACTTTTTTAATACATAAATTAGTTTAAAGACAATGTGCTACATAGTTTATCATAATACATTAATCTTTGGGTAAGTGAATGCGAAATTATTTTTAAAAAGGAAAGGAAAGAAAGAAAAAAGAAGAGGAAGTCAAGTACAGCAACAAGAAAATGTGTGAAAATTGTTGCATCTCTCGGTGATCTCATTAAATCATTGTCAGAAGGTTTATTAAGCTCTTGTTGCTATTTGATCTTTCTATTACTTCTAATGTTTCTGAATATTGGTGGCTTCAAATACATGTTAGCATCTAAATCAGTGCAAATGGCAATTGTGGGTGATGGCATTGGCATGGCATTGACAGGGCAGAAACATGGCCCATTAATAGAGAACTTTTGTGTGTGTGTGTGTGTGTGTTTTTGGGGGGTCACACCCAGCAGTGCTCAGGGGTTACTCCTGGCTTCATGCTCAGAAATTGCTCCTGGCAGACACGGGGGACCATATGGGGCACCGGGATTCGAACCAATGACCTTTTGCATGAAAGGCAAACGCCTTACCTCCATGCTATCTCCTGAGCCCTAATAGAGAACTTTTAATATTACAAAAGGACCTATTCTCATATATTTTAGATTTTCCAACCGATAACTTATTTTTACCTTTTGGAGAAAACACCAATATTATATTAAGTAACCTGTCTTCTAAAATAATTGATAAGAATAGAAACTTTGTGAATAAATGTAGGAAGAGATGCTCTAAAAGTAGCATATTAAAAATAAAATAAATAAAAGTAATATATTACAAGAAAAATTTCAATTTAAAGAACAATCACCTGAAATTAAACATTTTGTCTCATTTGTAAATTTTGGAGATCATTCTCTTCCTTCGGTTATCCTGCATATGTCCATAGTTTCACATAATTTTTTGAAAATATGATAAATGATAGGTCTGATTTTTCAACTTCGTTGTAATTGGAGATTTAATTAATTGTGGCTTGTATTCCCTCAAACAATATGAGAATGATGAGTAATTGTTTCTAGCATATTTAATAAATCACAAAGTTAGTAAATAATTTGGTTCGGAATTTTTTGTTTGTTAGTTTTTGGGCCACATCCAGTGACGCTCAGGGGTTACTCCTGGCTATACGCTCAGAAATTGCTCCTGACTTAGTAGACCATATGGGAAACTGGGGGTCAAATCGAAGTCTGTCCTGGGCCAACGGCATTCAAGGCAAACCCCCTACCGCTGCCCTATCACACTGGCTTACTGCTTGCACCACCGCTCCGACCCCGTTTTTTGTTTGTTTGCTTGCTTGATTTTGAATTTTGTAGTTTGGAATTTTTATCTAAAGTTTTATATTTACAGCTATGTTTAAACTTGGTAGCCTACTTTGAATAAATAATTGCCTAGTTTAACTGCTTTTCCATAAATTTATTTTACTGGAGAGAGAATTGAGCCACACCCAGCAGTGTTCAGAATTATTCCTGTCTTTAGACTCAGGGACCACTCTTGGCATTGTGGAGATCAAACCAGGTCTAGTGAATGCAATGTAAGTCCTTTACACATTATAGTATGCTTTCAGTCTTATATTTAAAATTCTTTATGTTTCATTAATGTTAAATATTAAGATTAAGTATATTAAGTATTTCCACAGATTTTATAAAGCACTTATCAAAACATTTTATATGAAGTTTTGTTATAAATTCTACATTATGCAAGAATAAAGCCAAGGAATTTATTGTTTTCAAATTTTGTCTCAGGAAATGGACTAAATGTTAATTTTGGTATGTGAAATTCTATCTTAGCAATCTTTTATAAGATTTCAATAAATAGTTTCTATAAAATATAAAAAAATTTCTTCTTCAGAATTTAATTTTATTAGAAAATTACTGAATTTTTCAGTCAATGAATCTCCCTGTACAAACATTTTTCATTAAATACAAAGAGTCAGTATATTGTACTCTTCCCATGGTAGCCAGCTTGAACTAACTCATCTAAAATCTACATGAAATAAATATCTAGGAAATAATAAGATGATTTATTATACAACTTGGAAGTGGAAACAATGACCCATTTGTAGAAATGTGCATGAACAAATAGGGTTTGCTACTCTTTCAGTATTAAAAGGTGCTATTAACTATATAAAATATGGGCACTGGAGTGATTCATTTTACAAAAAAAAAAAAACAAAACCAAAAGCATCCAATTTAGATCCTTCATAGTTAATCCATGTGGCAGGGAAGTTCATGCTTAGGGAGTACCCATCTGGCCTCTCTACAAATGGGAAAGTTTGTACATATGGACCCTAACATATGCAGAGCTAGCTAAACCAACCCCTGCAACTAAATAGTAATTAGCATGGGGCAGGTTGTTTATGGCTGCTAGCACCAGAGCAAGTCCTCTCTGACCTACATCCAAATGGACATATGATTACATAAAATGGGTAGTTTCTTTCTCAAACATTTATTTGTGTGCAAAAAATGTAAAATTTGTTTAACTGCCGCCAACTAAAGAACTGAGACCCATATGTTACCCCATAAACTTACCGGTTAGCAATTTGTTATAAGCAAGATGCAAATATTATGGTAAGCATTCAGAACATTTATTCAATGAACCTTATGTTGTAAATGGAAACAACAGTATGTCAGGAAATTTTGTAATTGCAGTTTCACCACTGGTTGGTTCTGTTTTATATGTAATTCATTATTTTCACATTAAAAATTTTTTAGTTAGCTGTATCAGTGTATAGTATTTTAAATATACATTAATGATATTTCATTCATAGGCTAAAAATCATAAAAGTCTATGGAAATTAGAAGATGCTATTCAACATTTAGATTGCTTATAATATATATTATGCATATCAAATATAATTTACTTTTGAATATTCGGTTAAATTCTATTTTAGAAATGAATAGGATTTGATGAACTACCTATGTATATGGGACCAGAAACTATATATTGGTCAGAAAATTGTAGAATTAAACATTAAGTCAAGGGATTAACAAACAAGTTTCTTAGTCATTGAAATGAGTTAATGTAGGCAATACTCTATTAAAAGTGAAATTTGGTTCTAGTCTTACTCTAGATGTAAATATATGAAAATATATGTGATTTATTAAAATTTAAGAACTTAAATGCTGACAATCTAAACTACATACTTACAATGAAAAACAGAAATTGTATTAATTTAATATATACATTTTACTTATGAATTTATTTGTAAATACTTATAAATATGTATACTTTTTATTTATACATTTATTTACATGTTATTTATAAAACATTTTATTTATAAATTGAAGCTTATGTCAATTTGAGCAGTTAAATTCTTATATTCTCAATTGTTCATATTACTTACAATAAAAGAAAACTCACTGAATCTTGATCTGTAATATTGGCAATGGAATAAAATGTAATATACTTTGAACTGATTACTATTATATATGTAACATTAAAATTCAAGGCAATGTAACTATTACCATAGACCAGTTTTGTTGAAAACTCTTAAATACAAAAAGGGAATTTTAAACCATATTATCATCCAAGTTTTAGAATATGCTTTATTATTTTTGAGGACATATCCATAGTTACTCAGGGGTTCATCTCGGTTCTATGCTCTGTGGTTGTTCCTGATGTTCCCGGGTCTATGTAGTGCTAGAAATTGAACATGGGCCTCTTGTCTGCAAAGCATGTGATCATAATGTTGAAGTATCTCTTTGGACCCTATCTTAAGAGGTTTTTTTCAATCTTGGTGCACAAATCAATAATCTTTTCATTGTAAATCTTAAAATAAAACTGAATTTAAATGCCCTAAAAATAAAGTGTGCTAATTCACATTACTCAAGTAAGAATCCTGACAATTGCTAGCTTAACCTAGTATCTCGAAAAGTGCCAGAAGGTGTTGTTTGTTTTGTTTGTTTGTTATCTTCTGAGACTGTGTTTCTTCTGTGTTGACTTTATAACTGAAACTGAATAATGATGCTGAATTAGCT
>PVKC010032398.1:0-14275 GCA_004027635.1 Crocidura indochinensis | reverse complement strand
AAAAAAAAAGTACCAAACTGCAAAAGTACCAATAACTTATTGCAACAGAACTGGGGTGCTCTGAAATGGCCTCTGTTCTCAGATATTCTACATCAAGGCCTCCTTCAAGATCATGTACACACCACTTTTCAGATGAGGACCAAGTGCACAGGACAACAGGATTCAATGCTTTACTCATCTTCTCAGCTGAGATCTGGACACTTGAAAGCACCTATACAGATAGTGAAATCTGATATCTGAGGGCTTAATGCTTTCTTAGTTTCTTTTAGTAACCTTTTTGATTCATTTTTTATTTTCATTGCTCTATCCATTTTATATGTGTCCATATATAATTTATAAATACATATACATATGCAACATATAAATATATGTATTTATATGTTATATGTTATGTTATTTATAGGTTACATATAACATAAAATGTGTTATATAAATATATATAACATATAAATATATACATACATATGTATCACTTAAGCCCTTAGGACAGCACTTAGATAAATCCATTGATACTTAGATAAATCCATTTAGCATAACTACGTGCAATCTCTGTTCACTCATGGTCTTAGAAAATGAGGGCTGAATAATCGTAGAACATGACAAGCATGATAATAATGATCAGTAGATCTCAAGGCATGAGCAAGCTATGCAGAATCAAATATCACAATGGTTTTGATAGTAAATGGTAAAGATAGAGTTTTAAGATACAGTGATACAGAAGATAAATAGTACAGAAGATAATGCACCTGCTTTACACATAGCCAACTCAGGTTTGTTTCCAGCATCTTATAGGACTCCCCAAGTCTGTCAAGAATGACCCATATGAACAGACCTAGGAGTATGCCCTGAGCACCACCAGGTATGTCCCCCCAAACAAACAAAGGACAAAATGGAAGTATATTTACAGTATGAAAGCATAATTCTCCCTGCTCTGATGAGGCCAATAATACCTTTATCACACACATCTCATTACCTTTCTGACACCCCTGGATCCCGAAAAGTCTTTCTCTTCAGCACCCTCCCCATCACAGGTTCTGCATCAGATAGCTGAGGATGTTCATGTAACTGTCACTTGGTAGAAAAACGTGAGTTTTTTGTTCATTTGTTTGTTTTATTTTCTAAGCTAAATAAAAATGCGGATCCCAAATACTACAAAACATTCACAGTAATGTAATAGCTAACATATACTGCATAAATTCTTAGCAGATGCATCTATTTTATTAGTACTTCATATCCACTCTGCCTTTAGTCCCCATGAAAACTTATTCATCAATATATTCTATTCTTTCTTTGCTCTATCAACCTCAACAGATGTCATGAACATTCAGGGAAGTTGCCCAGTGCCACCAGCAATGTAGGCATAGATCTAACCCAGAGCATGACCTAGACTATTAAATCCATCTATCTCATCTCTACATTGGATTGGTTTACCAAGGAGGCTTTGAGAGTACCTAAAGAGCATCAGAAAAGCTTCATCAAACAATTGGGTGACAAAGAATTTAACAAGAATTAAAAACTCTGTATATCTTAATAAATTATGACAGTAATATCTAAGACAGTAAATCTACATTAATCAGAAATATAGAGGAGAAAAGAGGGAGATATTTCAGAAATTTGGGAGAAGAAAAATTAAAGTCTAACAACAGAATCGATACCCTATCTACAACAAACTATACACAGAGGGGAACAATTTCACTAGCACTCTGGGGGACAAAAGGGAGATATGGGACACATGCTAGGAAAAGGGGTGGAGGGAGGACAACCGGGGTGGTGGGAATGGCCCTGATTCATTGTCACCATGTACCTTAAATATTACTGTGAAAGATTTGTTATTCACTCTTTAGTCACAATAAAAATTAGTATAAAAAAGACAAATTAAAGTCTATTTCTCCTTATTCTGTGTGTGTGTGTGTGTGTGTGTGTGTGTGTGTGTGTGTGTGTGTGTGTGTCTGTGTTATCCCCATGGGTCTAGCAGAGTGCTGGACACCTATCTGACTGGTGACTGACGGATGGAGACAAAACCTGAGATTTGGGGACCCTCCTGGGTCATCAGTCATCAAGCATGGCTAGAAGGTGACAGCAACATATCCCCAGCTATGGTTTGTGCAAAAACAACATTATATTTCAAGTCACAGTTGAAAGCATATATCCTTTGCTTTGAGAGTGTTAATTATTTCTGAAGTGTAAGAAAATGCATCCAGACAGGGGGAGAAATATCCAGACCTTTTGCTACACATTTCTAAAAACAGATTTTCTCCTCTTGCACAAGATATCTTGGTTAATCAAATGTTATGTGCGCTCTATTAATTTCCTCTGCTGGTTTCTGTCTCCCTTCTCTTCTGTTGTTCTACAATCATTAAGAGATTTGGAGAGTGAGGAAAGGGAAACCGTTTTAATAATCATTAGCTAAGAATAGTAAAGAGAGCTAATTTTTCTCCATGCTTTTGGAAATGGGAGAACTAAGACCAAGTTAAGAGGTAGCTGTTTTTGCTGGCAAATTCATTTTCCATAACGAGAGGCGGTCATCTTTCCTGAGGAGGCTGAAATTCTAAGATAAAGATGAAAAGATGGTGTTTTATCATAATGACACAGATCTGCATCTCCATTTATTTTGTGCTCCAGCAGCAAAATATACTAGGGACTGTCATTCTGCTTTGAAAAGTGGGGACATATTGAGGCATTTAAATGATCCGAGAGTAAAAGGAGGCATCAAGGGGAGGAGTGTGGAATAATAACTTTACTGTCTTCCTGGGAGGAAAAGACCCTCATACCACTGACCCAGATAGTTTCAATTTAATATTTGCCTCTTAAAATTCTGTAACTAAGGCTTTTGGGGGGACCAGTGCTCAGGGTCCTAGGGCGACTCTCTACAAGTTTTGGCAGCTGGGCTGTTGTAGCCACAAGGACCTGCTTGAGTCCCTGATGCTGGGACTGTCAAAGCCACAATGGGTGGTGCATGGGGACAGAGACATATATGAGGTGCTGATGATCGATTGGAATTGTTTTATTTTTCCTGTCCCACAATTGGTTCACTTTTGGGAAGAGATTCCTTTGTGTGTCTCCAAAACAATAATCACCATTTTTCATAACATTCTAGCACTTTTGACTTATTTTAGTTTCAAAATACCTTCTCCTCTTTAATACCATTGATCATCAGAGAGGATGTGTGGATAATCTAGATAATTTCAGAAACCCACTCACCCAGAGTTTTCCAAAAGGGTATATGTTTGGAGTCGAAGACTGGGCCTCCCTCCTTGGTATCTAGACTTTTCTTACTTCCCTTTTTGGGCAGGCACACAAATCCCAGCTACCTCAAAGGGACAGATTTTACCATCTTCAGAACAATTCAAACTGTTTCTTTGAGATTTACTAGTGAAAAGCCAGTCCTGTACTGGATAATAGAAGTCAATCAGATCTCCATTCCTCCCCTTCTTTTTTAATACTTGGATCCACATATGACTTAGAATAACTTCTGATAAAATGCCAACATCACTAAATAAAGTATAAAAGCAAGAATCATCATCCTCACTTCCCCTTCTAGGGTGTCTGCATCAGTCCTAGCATATTGGTGCCTGACTCTACCTCGATTCTAAATCTACAACTGGGTTATATTTTCACCTTCTGGTTTAAATACATTTCGAATGTGTCAGTATCATTGCTTCTACTCCAGATTAATAGGATCAGCCAAAAGGATGGCTGACATTTTTGTTGCTATAGAAACTGGTCCTGATGTTACACAGCTTGCTTTTCCCCTATTTGCCATACATCTATCTAGCTACTGAACACAGACATCTTTTTGTTTCACAAGGAATTACGTTAAAAAAATTAAGCTGTATTTATCCTGGTCTAGTTTACATTCGATCTGGGGAAATAAAGTATTAAATCATATTAAAAATCTTCCAAGAAAGAGTAAGAATTAGTAGCTTTGAACCCTTAAGATATAAAGTCACGCAAATGATTTTACATCTGATATGCTGTTATATTTTTCTTGAACCTGAGTTGAGAACTTCAAGGCTTTTATTTAGCAAATCTCTACACAAGCAAGCTAATCCCACATTAGGACAGTCAAAAACATGCTAACTCTTACCCCACTCCCTCACCCTTCCCCCATGCTCACATGCTCACACAAAAAATAGTTTCTGGACAGCTGTTTTCTTAAATATGCCATCAACAGCATCCAACAGATCACCTCCATTGTACACTCAAGTTCTCATCCACAGATGCAGCATTGCCCCCAGAGAAAAGCTCTCACATAGAATTAAGATGTAAAGTCTCGGCACTTAATGATGCAGCCAGCACGTATGGCTGGTGCCAGGAGGTATGCTCAAGAAGGAAGAGGCACAGGAATGAAAAAATAGCAGCACCCTGGGAAATGACGGGGAAGCTCAACAACTCTACCCTTGGTAATGGCTTATATTTATCAAGAGCAGAGTCTAATTGGCAGGATCTAAACTGTCAGAAGTCCATGTGTCAAAGCTATGATAGCAGCAGCAGGCTACATATTTGAATGGAATTCCTGATTTTCCCATTACAGGTTTAAATAAAACTTCACTACCACTTAGAAAGCAGAAATGACAAAGGCGACAGATTCTTGCAACAGCTCTCCTGTATGACCAGAGTCACCTGTAGCTCTTATATAACCTTAAGGGATGTCTACAAGGAATGGAAGACAGGTGGGACAGATGAGCAGTATAGTGAATGGGGAGTTATTTATGCAGGACAGATCTGGATGAAATATGAAATATGAAATGCATAAATTGGCATTTTCTTGAACATAGCCTGAAGTTTGGCCACCCTGATTATGTAAGAACATGTAACAAGACATGGGGAAGAGCTAGGAGTTCAATAAGGTCAAGGCTATTTTGTATTAAGAACCTACAAAGAAGTAGGACATCCAGAAGTTGCTTAGTTACAGGTTTTAAAAACCAAGATTAGGACCCAGAGAGAGAATTCAACAGATAGGAAGCTTTCTTTGCATGTAGCCAATCTAGTTTCAAATTGGCATCTCTCCCATCCCATATGCCCTCTTGAGGACTACCAGGAGTAACTCCTGAGTTGAGAGCCCAGAGTAATACTTGAGCATCGCCAGGTGTGACCCCAAAACAAAAATTAAAAATAAAAACCAAGACCATGGATTACTCCAATTTTTGTGTTGCAGAGAGTGAGTTGGCAATTGGGAAGAGGCAATAGAAAGTGTTTGCTAAAGTTAATAGCGATACACTGTGGGGATTTTGCAATATTTAGAATGTTAGTACATTGCATCATTCCTGTGAAATCGAAATCTATGAGACTGATGAGAATGTTGAGTTAAGCTGGAATAAATTTCTGTCCTCAGTGCAATGGAAATGTAGGCAGGATGATCTCTTTCTATGTTATCTATATACTACATGACATTAACTAAAGGAACAATGCAGAAAACAACAAATCAGACATCCTAGTCTTTGGGAAAACTGTGGAAAAGTTAGGGGGAGTAATGATGAGAGCAGAGGGTTCTATTTTATGTGGGGCATCATTGGAGCTTTGGTTTGGAGAGTAGTAGAAATATATATATATATATATATATATTTTTTTGGTTTTTTTGGGTCACACCCGGCAGTGCTCAGGGGTTACTCCTGGCTCCATGCTCATAAATTGCTCCTGGCAGGCACGGGGGACCATATGGGCACCGGGATTCGAACCGATGACCTTTTGCATGAAAGGCAAACGCCTTACCTCCATGCTATCTCCCGGGCCCCAAGTAGTAGAAATATACAAATATAGTTGGATCACTGAACATTCACACTATTGGTGGATGAATCAATGATAACACTAAGAGAGGAAAATGCTTCCTGATGTTGAGAGAGAAAAAGAAAGAGAGAATATGGTTGATTTTGAAGAGGAAGAAAGGCCATAAGTTGAAGTATGTAGACAGCTTCCAGATGCTAGAACAGACAAGAAACAATTCTTTAGGAAAAAAAAAAAAACATTGTTCTGCTGACATCTTGAACTTAGTCTACTGAGAAGAGTCAGGTTGAATTTCTGAACCATAAAAATTAAGATAATAAATTTGGATTTTTCTAAGCTGAAAATGTAGACACAGCCTAATTTGCCAGCAGGAGTGCTAAGAGGGCAAGGAGATAACAGTTATGGCCATAGATCAAAGGGGCCTGTATCAAATAATTTTATCAAAACCACACTGGTTAAAGGAAGAACAATGGAGCCTAAGAACTCCAGATATACTTTGCATATAATTTGATGAGATGATTAATCATTGGAACCAGGACTTTTATGATAATGGAAATGTAATTTATAATGTTTAAAACTAATAATTTAGGCAAAACTGATCATTTATATGCAGACCAATGCATAAACTGGCATTTTCTTGAACATAGCCTGAAGTTTGGCCACCCTGATTATGTAAGAACATGTAATAAATTCGACAATGTTTGGAAAAACAGGCTAGAAGTTAAGTGTCTTTCCAAGACTGTCTAGTCACTCAAAGTATCTGACTTAATATATCCTGCTCAACAGTTCTAGAAAAAAACATAGAGTACACCACAGGTATAAATTTCTTTTTTCCAGTAGCTGCATTTAAAATACAAAAAGATGTGGGTAGAAAGAATTTTAACAGCATTCTTTATTAGGCTCACTATATCTAAATAATTATCATTGCAGCTTTCAATCAACACAAAATTAAAGATGGTAGTTTTGCATTCTTTTTAAAAACCAGACCTGAAAATAATGGAAAGGTTTAGAAAGTGGTAAGAGAAGAAACTTCCAAGAGAAAAGAGAAACTCTCTAGACTTCTTAGGGAGAATGAATATAATACTGGGGAATGGAGAGAGACAAAAAAAGACAACATTTTAATCCAGACATGGGGCTTGTATACATGAATTAGAACGGTGATTGCAGACATGACATCAGGGATGATGCAGAAAGAAAGTGGCAGGTAGCACAAGGATGTAAATGTTAGATTCTTCATATCGAGTAACTCTGGACTTCTGAAGAAGAAAGGGAAGATTATACATCATTGGTGAACAGGAAGACAAAGTCTGCCCTTCTAGACAGAAAAGGAGGGTCAAAGAGCAGCTTGGAGAGATCATGAGTTTTGTACACTATTTCCCCAAGGTCTCCATACACCATTAATCTATGCATTTTCAGCATCCATTAAGTACAGTGCCTAGTACTGATTAGTAAAGTCTGAAGTACTTAAATGATGGAGCTATAGAAACTTGGATGTTCTAGGACCCAGAAAGAGGGAAGCATAACCACCATTAGTGGCAGACCTCTATATTCTAGCTCTACATGGAGTTTGTAGCATTTGATATAATCGTACCAAGAAGGGGGATACTAGCCATTCCTTATGGGCAAAAAAAGCAAAGATACAACATTATCCAATCACTTACTTAAGGTTCTCAGTTAATAACTCCAAACACTGATATCCAATCTTAAACCTGTCTGGCTATGAAGTACAGGTTTCTTTCTACACAATATAGTTCTCCAGCCAGATGGTGACTATAATTTAAGAACAATGATAGAAATATAAATAATGGGGATGAGTATGGTGTTGATTGTTAATACATCTATATAACTTGCTAAGCTGCTGACATAGATTTAAGCACTTACTCTATCTTAATCCATTTAGTCTGCTACTCTCAAAAAGATAGCTGACCTTCTGACCTCCATGAGAGGGAGCTTGAGGTACAGAGCATTGAAGTAGTTGTCAAAGCCACACAACTAATAATTAGAGGCTGAGCTAGGATTGGAGACTTTATAGTTTGGTTCCAGAGACCATCATGTTATTTGACTCTTCAGTACCAACACCGTAGAATACTCTATAGTCAAGTTGTATAGCCGCAAGGGAGAAATTTGACTGGGTGCTAAAACACGGGGCTTTGATTTGAAACTGGTGACAATGACTGGATAGTCTTCAAATTTGAAAGAATATTTTCGTGGGGTGTGACTAGGAGAGAAACGGGGCATCCAATTAATGCTATCTCAAATTGTTTTTGGTAAAACACTGAGAATTTTATTACTTAGTATGACATAAGACATAACAGAGGCAGATGTGGGGCCCGGGAGATAGCATGGAGGTAAGGTGTTTGCCTTTCATGCAAAAGGTCATCAGTTCAAATCCCGGTGCCCCATATGGTCCCCCGTGCCTGCCAGGAGCAATTTCTGAGCATGGAGCCAGGAGTAACCCCTGAGCACTGCTGGGTGTGACCCAAAAAAACCAAAAAACAAAAACAAAAAAAAAACCAAAACCAAAAACAAAAAAACAGAGGCAGATGTTCACAGGATGAATATGGGCAGAGACAGATGAATCACAGGATTCATATCTCACCCCACCAGTTTTAAGCATGTAGACTGAGAAATACCACGATCTAGCAATCTAGCCCAATATCTAGAGCAAGAGAACCCTTGTAACCAATACCAGATGGGGAAAACATTGATTATACAAGCCACACTTTCACTGTTCATAGGTAGTCCTTATGGCCTTCTTCTCTCGCTCTAGCCAGCAGAGAGAGCTGCAAAGAAACCAACAGCTTTCAAGCAATTGCGTGCAAGAAACATATCACTTAAGTACTGGGAAAACTGAACCCACTCAAAATTCACCTGGTAGGGAGCCGGGAGGTGGCGCAGGAGGTAAGGTGCCTGCTGCCTTGCCTAGGACGGACCACGGTTCGATTCCCCGGTTCCCATATGGTCCCCCGTGCCTGCCAGGAGCGACTTCTGAGCACATAGCCAGGAGTAACCCCTGAGCGTCACTGGGTGTGGCCCAAAAACCAAAAAAAAAAAATTCACCTGGAAGAGAACATGAGTGTCTACAGCCCATACAGAGAATTGCTAAATGGAGATGGACAGACCAGTGGAAGGCCAAACCTCAGGTCAGTTCCCTAGAGCTTTTAAACTTGGTGTCTTCAACACAGACACAATACAGACCTATTTCTCAGAAGTGACATAAAGAGACTAGTTCAGATTCTTCCCTGAGCTTCCCAATTCATGGCACAGCTGGCTAAGTGAATGCCCACCTCATTCCAATAAAACCTGGGCTCCTGGGAACCTAAGGCAGAGGCAGAGTTTAAGGTCTGACCTTATTCTAAGGGAAACTCTGAAATATCCATTTATTTGAAGATATTCCTGGTACCCAGGACAAATGAATAGATTTTCAACTTTCAAGATGTGTTTTGTGTGTGTGTGTGTGTGTGTGTGTGTGTGTGTGTGTGTGTGTGTGTGTGTGTTTTGGACAATAGGAGGTTCTCTGAACTCTATCAACATGTAAAGTGCCCTAAGTCAATAAGATGGTTTGTATTTTAACTGGGAAAGAGGACCCATCGCCTCAAATTTATGTCAAAGGGTGGACAAGTTCAGTGGATTTTAGAAAAACAGTTTGGATATGCTGGAGAGCTAAGGGGCTCATTATTATTTTGTACCATACCTCATTTATTATATAATTATTGAAGTCCTAAATGAATAGCCACGACAGAATAAGAGATTATGATCTCATAAAGAAAATTATCTTTCTTCAGCATTGTGCTTCAAGGAACTGGTCTTCAGCAAAGGTATGATAATTTCTCATAAACCAAGTTTGAATATTTTCAAGTTTGAGACCTACAAATGTTGAGGCTATGGAAAACAAGAAAAGAAAGATCATTTGGGAAGACCAGTACTATTTCTGGTGTTTTGAGTCTGATTCCCTCTTGGAATAATTTCACATGCCCAGCTGCATCAGCATGTTGAGTTCTACAAGGTAGCAAGCTGTCGTACTGTAATAGGCATGACGTATCATTGCATCCATGCATGAAATTAAAAAGATGTGGTTTGCTAGAGATACAGCAGATAAACCAAACTTGCTTCTCAGTCCATCTACTTTTATTCACATGCAAAAATCTCAGAAGAAAAACATGAAGATTCAGTCAGTTTGATTAACTACTCAGAGATTGGTGCCAATAAAATGCCTCATGCCACGGAATTGGGGGGTTGGATATTGAAATTCCTACTACATGATTTTCAGACAAAGAGATACACATGCAAAGGAATCAACAAGATGTGCAGATGATCAAAGGAGGGAGACTTCATTTAAGCCAAGAAAATCAGGGAAGACTTGTTGACAGTGCTAAGACTTGACTTGCATGGAGAAGGGAATCGAGGATGAGCCAAGAAGAGAATAGAGAAGCAAGGTATGTAGAGAGGAGTTACCCTACTTTCTGCAACACAGACGAAACATCTGCTGATGATACCATAGCCCAGAGCTTCAATGTGGACTCAAATTTGTGCCAAGAGGTGAAAAGATACAGTGAACAAACATCAGAGCAGATGTGGCAAGTGCATTGGGGTTAATCAAGCATTCTTGAAGCCAGCAAGAGAAATAACTGCCCCAAGAACAATGCTGGCAGCAGCTGGCAAGAGATGGCACATTCTCAAGTTTTGCCCTCGTGGAATAAAAGACACTCTGCCATCCAGAGGCCTGAAAGTATCCCCCAGTGAGGCTTTCTGACCCCCACTCCACCTCATTCTCAGGGACAGCACTCAAAAGGGGGGAAGGGAAAAAATTAGCGATGGGGTCACTGACCCACAATAAAGAAAGAATCAATAATCATTCTACGAAGGAAAGAAAGATGAAGAAGATGGGCATTTGGTAATTTGATGGTTTCTATTTGCCTCTCTGGCTTTGATTTTATAGTTGGGAAGGACATGAGCGTTATTACATGGCAATGGGGTTGCTATGGTAACTTCTTATTGTTTAATATAGGACTATCTAAATCTTAGATAAGTTACTGGGAGAAAAATTAATGCTGCCAAAGGCCAGATCCAGTTGTTGATTCCCTGCCATTTTTGTAACATTTTACCCCTTCCCCTTAATAACCCTCCTTTCTCCTTCAGGACATCAAACACACATCAGGATGAAGGATGGCTCCAAATCCTCTACCGAAGACAAATCAACCAGAGCCCAATGGTCAGAGAGAAAAAAAGTCAATAAAAGAAGGGGGTGTAAGGCCAAAGAGCTTCAAAAGCAGCCCCATCCTTTTTTTGCAGTTCAATGTGCTTGAATTCCAGTCTGGCTACACAGTTATTCTGTGTCTTGGCTGATGAAACTTTCTGACCTATTTCTTAATCTTTTGGATGGAGAAAAATAAAATACACTTGTCTTATCTAGACTTGTGAAAAATAAGTCATGAAGGTGGCAAAGTATCTACCATAGTATCAGACAATATAAGTGTTCAGAAAGTCATACCTACTCTTGACTCTTCCATGTTGAGAATGATGCTGCTGCTAAGAACAATGATGATGGCTATCATCTTTTCAATAGTTCAAGTTCCAGTTCATGAACAATGTCTCACTCCTGACATCCTTGTAACATAGCATACTTGCTCTTTGCATGCTCTCTTTTTCTGACTACTGATATCACAGGGTAATCCTTTCCCTATGAATAAGAAAGAATTAAAGAAGAGAAAGTAAATGAACACAATCAGAATACTTGCTTTATTCTAGATCCTATGTCAGGAACGCCTCTCCCTTCTTGTAATTTGTTACAAAATCCAATGGTGCAAGATTATTTTTATCAGAAAGGAAGAAACCGAGGATAAGACAAGTTTTATACTTCATTGATAATTCTATCATAAGTACTGGCCGGTGTACGGTTCACTGAAAATCCACAATTTTCCACAGAACCACTTGGCATGTGTTTTAGTAACATTTTTTCTCTAGTGCATCTCTGTCTTATCACCACTCTCCCCCATATCTTTTGAGGTCAGCCTCGATCCTTCTATGTATTTGTCCTGTTTCTCTGCTCCAGTAATAGCACAGATCATGTGCTCATCAATAATTTTTTATTGTGGTATTGGAATCAAGTAAAAAAAATGTAATACAAGACAAACACAAGCATTAGAGTGCACTGCCACAGACTGACTTGGCTAACACCTTGAGTCTTAGATTTCCATTGACAGAACAGACAAAGAAAAAAAAAAGAGTATCAGACTTTTGACATAAGTGACAATCAGGGGGAACAAAAGGGGCTGTGAAAATCGTGGTTACAACAAAGCAGGTGAAAGTGAAGAAAACTAATTAAATTTCCAATTATGTCAGAAGTTGTAAATTACAAGTTTTTGCACTGTTGGAAAGGAGGTTGGGAGGAAAGACTGGCAAACTAGAGGTTTCAATATCGCCTGAGAACATATAACTTCTATTTAATAGGCAGCTCTGGCAGTAATATTATGAAAAGCATTCTGATTTCCTGAAATTCCCTCATAATGAATGGCTTCTCAATTCAATAATTTTATTTCAGTTAATCTATCACCTTGAATGCATGTACTAAGAAAGCCTGGTAGAGCGCTCTTTTGGATAATTTAATAAATGCTTCATTCCCCCCTCCCCCAATTCCCACTCCTGTCCTGTAATAACCTTGTTTGGTTAATGGCCTTAAAGACAGACAAGAGGTCCATTTACTGTCCCCACTGAGCTGCGTTTTTCTTTATGAAAAACTTAAGATCAAATGATGAGACTGTGATATTGACTAAGTGACTTTATTAGAAATGTAAAAGGAAAATGAAGAACAAGGAAAATAAAGTACAAACACAATAAAGAATTTAATCATTAGGTAGCGAATTTCTTGTGGTGTTGGAATTTCACAGAAAAGAGTTTGGATACTAGATCTAGCCCTTGTCTGCTTTTTTCATACCTCTGACAGATTTTTGTTGCTAATGCTTCTTGTAGTGCCAGCAATGGAACTCAGGGCCCTCACAGGTAAAGTATGCTCACTGTTGCCAGTAAATATCTGACCTAGAAACATCTATTTTATTATATGTATATGAGTAAAATGACATCAAATATACATGACTGTTCTCAAAGCTACACAAAGATACACAGCTTGGTATCTTGGGCTTGGTGGATAGTAGGTACTGTGAAGTTATCTCATGAGTAATACTATTTTCTGCTGACTTGTTTACTTGATTCAGCAAACATTTGACTAAAGTATTTTGCCAGGAGATAGACTGTGCTTGATGCCAGGGACACTCACCCCCACATAATTTTTCTTTTTTTTCTCTCTCTCTTTTGTCTCTCCCTTTTCCTTCCTCCGTATATTTTTGGTCCCCTCATATCAGTTTTGTCAGCATGCCGTCTCCAATTCTAGAGAACCTCACCTAACTAAGGATCTATAAATACCCAGTAAGATTTATTTCAAGTATAATGACTACACCCCCATTACTGGCAATATGTAAATTTGCTAATGAAAATAGTAATAATATAATCTTTTATATGGGTGAACAGAGCACATGCTTATACCCATTACCTCCAGTTACCATACCTGCAGTGCTGGTCATAATTACAACCAGAAGTGAAGAAAGAAGTATATGTTCTCACTGTAGATGTGAAAAAGTTGAGGTGCAGAAATTCCTACTTTATCTGACTCCCAAAGTCTAGTGCTTACCTGAGCCATTCTATACTCTGCTAAACTGCTGTGAAGATTTCAAAAACAAAGATTGCTTATTGATAGTGAGGATGAGGAGATAAAAAGACAGAAATGAAAGAGAAATTGATAATTTCTCCCAGCGACAAGATCAGAACCAAGTAGCATTTTGTCCCCTGTAAGTTCATTCCCCTCTGCTTGCACCGTTAAACTCTTGACACAACCTGTATAATGTTGATAATAATAAAAGGATAATGCCCTCTGTTGCTGTCCACTACTTACCAATTCTCTGTTGAATAATTACTTGATCTCATTTAGCCTTTGAAGCTATACTATGAAGCGGATATATGAGATCTTCCTTTTTTCATAATAGATAGCATAGATAGGTTAGGAAATTTGCCCACAGGCACATGCTTTGAAAGTGGCTGACCTCAATTTGATCTACAGTGCCCCATGTTCCTCCAGTATCTCTGGGTGAATCTCAAGATGACCCAGAACACACTACAATGGATCAAATACTCCTTGGAATTTCAGGGCCCAAGCAGTATAACATCCTCAGATCTTTGCATTGAATTACCAGTCCTTACAATTAAACATTGCTGGGAGGGGGATTTGAACCTCCAGAGTACTCCTTGTGAGAGCCCTATTGTAAAATAAATCCCCACACATGTATATTTCCACCCCTAGGTGGATAAGTCTGATGTAGGTAGCCACAAAGGATTAATAAACCAAGTCAGTCAGGAGAAAGTCATGGAGTCAGTGGCATCTCCCTCTGGGTCTCTCTCCCCTCCAAAGCCAAATTGACTTTCGTTATTATCCCAGTCAAATTCAACCATGTGGGGGAAAGTGGGGTGAGATACAGAGGTCTTTTACATATCAAAGGAATCG
>PVKC010032397.1:0-14296 GCA_004027635.1 Crocidura indochinensis | reverse complement strand
CAGGAAGAAAATTTCCAAGAAGAATCAACGGTCAAGAATATCATTAAAGAGAAACTTCCAGAGCTAAAGAATGTATGTGATCAAATCCTGCATGACCAAAGAGTACCAACCAAAAAAAACCCCAGAAAAAAATACCCCAAGACACATCCTAGTCACAATGTCGAATCCCACAGATAGAGACATAATTCTGCAAACAACAAGATCAAAAGAGGAAATTACATTCAACGGAGCATCCTTGAGATTTACAGAAGACCTGTCACACTCAAGGCCAGAAAGCAGTGGTGGGATATTGTGACAAGACTGAATTAAATGAATGCTTCACCTAGAATTCTGTACCCAGCAAAACTCAATTTCCGGTTTGATGGAAAAATACATGGTTTCACAGATAAAAAACAGCTCAGAAACTTTAAAGATCAAAACCACAATTAAGAGAAAAACTGAAAGACCTAATTTAAGACAAGACTAACCAAAAGACACACCAAACTTTGATATAAAGATGTCAGCAAATCCCAGGACAATTCTTTCTCTCAATGTCAATGGACTAAATGAACCAGTTAAGAGACACAGAGTGGCTAAATGGATCAAAAAACACAATCCAACTTTCTGCTGTCTACAAGAAATGCACCTGAATAGTCTCAAAATAAAAGGCTGGAGGAAAATTATCCAAGCAAACAACACCCATAAAAAAGCTGGAGTGCCACACTAATATCAGATAATGCTAAAATTATACTCAGAAAGGTTGTAAGGGACAAAGATGGACATTATATATTAATTAAGGGGTATGTAGAGCAGGAAGAAATCACTCTTCTAAACATATTTGTACCGAATGAGGGTCCAGAAAAATATTTAATACAATTGCTGACAAAGCTGAAAAATAACATCAATAATAACACAATAATTGTGGAGGACCTCAACACAGCTTTGTCAACACTGGATAGGTCAACCAGACTGAAACCCAACAATATACTGGACCCGAAGAGAGAAATGAAAGAAAGAGACCCAGTGTATATATATATGACACTCCATCCCCAGAAACGTGGATACATATTCTTCTCCAATGTCCATGGGACATTCTCCAGGATAGACTACATGCTGGCACTAAAACTTATCTTCATAATATCAAGAGGATAGAAATTTTGCAGGCTACCTTTACTGACCACAAGGTTCTGAAATTATTTGTGAATTCCAAAAGAACAAAGAAGAAAACTTTAACACCTGTAAGTTAAACAGCCTCATACTTAATAACCAGTTGGTTCGAGATGAAATCATAGAGGAAATCAAAAGATTACTGGAAACAAATGATAATGAAGACACAAACTATCAGAATTTATGGGACACAGCAAAATCAATACTGAGAGGAAAATTTATAGCTTTGCAAGCACATGTCAGGAAAGAAGACGGGGCTTAGCTGAGTAGCTTAATGACGCAGCTTATAGAACTAGAAAGTGCTCAACAAAATGACCCAAAAAATAGGGAGGCAGAAGGAAATAACAAAGCTGAGAGCAGAAATCAATGAAGTGGAAACCCAAAAAACAATCCGAAAGATCAACGAAAGCAGAAGTTGGTTCTTTGAAAAAATAAGCAAGATTGATAGACCACTGGCAAAACTAACAAAGAAAAAGAGAGAGAGAAACTTGATAACCTGTATCAGGAATGAAAAAGGAGAGATCACAACTAATATGGCAGAGATTCAAAGTGTAATCAGAAACTACTTTGAGAAGCTCTACGCCACTAAAAATGAGAACCTGGAAGAAATGGATAAATTCGTGGACTCTTATAATCTTCCACGGTTGAAGGAAGAAGATGTAGCATATCTAAACACCCCCATCACTATTGATGAAATTAAAACGGTAATCAAATCTCTGCCCAAAAACAAAAGCCCAGAACCAAATGGATTCACTAATGAATTCTTTCAAACTTTCCAAGAGGAACTACTACCAATCCTGGCAAGACTCTTTCATGAAATTGAAAAAACGGAAACACTTCCAAATACCTTTTATGAAGCAAACATCACCTTGATACCTAAACCAGACAGAGATGCAACTAAAAAAGAAAATTACAGACCAATATCACTGATGAATGCAGATGAAAGATCCTCAACAAAATCCTGGTAAATAGGATTCAAGGCTTCATTAAGAAGATCATCCACTACGATCAAGTAAGTTTCATCCCAGGAATGCAAAGCTGTTTTAACATCCATATCTATCAACATAATACACAACATCAACAACAAGAAAACTAAAAACCACATGATCATATCAATAGATGCAGAGAAAGCATTTGATAAGTTCCAACACCCATTCTTGATCAAAACTCTCAGCAAGACGGGAATGGAAGGAACCTTTCTCAATATAGTTACGGCTATCTACCACAAGCCATTGCAAATATTTTCCTCAATGGAGAAAAACTAAATGCCTTCTTTCTAAATTCTGGTACAAGACAAGGCTGTCCTCTCTCATCACTCCTATTCAACATAGCACTGGAAGTACTTGTTATAGCAATTAGGCAAAAAAGAGATATCAAGGGAATCCAGATAGGAAAGTAAGAAGTTAAGCTCTCACATTTTGCAGATGACATGATACTCTACTTAGAAAACCCTAAAGACTCTATCAAAAAAGCTTCTAGAAACAATAGACTCATATAGCAAGGTGGCAGGCTACAAAATTAACACACAAAAATCAATGGCATTTTTATATACCAACGGTAATAAGGAAGAAATGGACATTAAGAAAACAACCCCATTCACAATAGTGCCACACAAACTCAAATATCTTGGAATCAACTTGACTAAAAATGTGAAGGACCTATACAAAGAAATCTATAAAACTCTGCTCCAGGAAATAAGAGAGGATATGCAGAAATGGAAACACATACCCTCCTCATGGATGGGCAGGATTAATATCATCAAAATGGAAATTATACAGATTTAATGCAATCCCTCTAAAGATCCCACTACATTCTTCAAAGAAGTGCATCAGGCACTTTGGAAATTCATTTGGAACAATAAACACCCTAGAATAGCTAAAGCAATCATAGGGGAAAATAACATGAGAGGAATTACTTTCCCCATCCTTAAACTTTACTACAATGCAATAGTTATCAAAACAGCATGGTATTGGAATAAGGACAGGCCCTCAGATCAGTGGAATAGGCTTGAATACTCAGAAAGTGTTCCCCAGACATACAGTCACCTAAGTTTCGGTAAAGGAGCAAGAAATCCTAAATGGAGCAAAGAAAGCCTCTTCAACAAGTGATGTTGGCACAACTGGATAGCCACTTGCAAAAAATTGAACTTAGACCCCCAGCTAACATCATGCATGAAGATGAAATCCAAATGGATGAAAGACCTTGATATCAGACCCGAAACCATAAGGTATATAGAACAACACGTAGGCAAAACACTCCAGGATATTGAGACTACAGGCATATTCAAGGAGGAAAATGAACTCTCCAAGCAGGTGAAAGCAGAGATTAACAGATGGGAATATATTAAACTGAGAAGCTTCTGCACCTCAAAGGAAATATTGCCCAGGATACAAGAGCCACCCACTGAGTGGGAGAAACTATTTACCCAATACTCTTCAGATAAGGGGCTAATCTCCAAAATATGCAAGGCACTGACAGAACTTTTCAAGAAAAAATCATCTAATCCCATCAAAAAATGGGGAGAAGAAATGGACAGAAACTTTGACAAAGAAGAAATATGAATGGCAAAAAGACACATGAAAAAATGCTCCACATCACTAATCATCAGGGAGATGCAAATCAAAACAACTATGACGTACCACCTCACACCACAGAGAATGGCACACATCACAAAGAATGATAACAAACAGTGTTGGCGGGGATGTGGAGAGAAGGGAACTCTTATCCACTGCTGGTGGGAATGCCGTGTAGTTCAAACTTTATGGAAAGCAATATGGAGATTCCTCCAGAAACTGGAAATCGAGCTCCCATACGATTCAGCTATACTCTCCTAAGAATATACCCTAGGAACACAAAAATGCAATACAAAAATCCCTTCCTTACACCCATATTCATCGCAGCACTATTTACCATAGCAAGACTCTGGAAACAACCAAGATGCCCTTCAACAGACTAATGGCTAATGAAACTGTTGTACATATACACAATGGAATATTATGCAGCTGTCAGGAGAGATGAAGTCATGAAATTTTCCTATACATGGATGTACATGGAATCAATCATGCTGAGTGAAATAAGTCAGAGAGAGAGAAAAAAACACAGAATGGTATCACTCATCTATGGGTTTTAAGAAAAATGAAAGACATTCTTGCAATAATAATTTTTAGACATAAAAGAGAAAAGAGCTGGAAGTTCCAGCTCACCTCAGGAAGCTCACCACAAAGAGTGAAGAGTTTAGTTAGAGAAATAACTACATTTTGAACTGTCCTAATAATGAGAATGTATGAGGGAAATGGAGAGCCTGTCCAGAGTACAGGCAGGGTTGTGTGGGGAGGAGGGAGATTTGGGACAATGGTGATGGGAACATTGCACTGGTGATGGGTGGTGTTCTTTACATGACTGAAACCCAACTACAATCATGTATGTAATAATCAAGGTATTTAAATAAAATAATAAAAAACAATGCTAAAAGTAAGACTACCAAATTACATTTCTCCTGATGTCCTCTCTAAAGCAAATCATTGCATTCTATTTTTTTAAATAATAAACATCTTGTTTTGTTTTGGGACCACACCTGGCTGTGCCTCAGACTTACTCCTTTTTTTTTTGTTCTCTAAAAAAATAAAAAATAATAAAAATTAAAAATGTTTGTTCCACAGGAATCTCTCTTACAGTGTTCCCATTTAATTTAATAAATCGAAGGTTTGAATGCTATTAATCTATTATTTCTCTGGACTTCTCATATGACTTTTGCTCTCAGTATTAACTTTGAGCATTTTTTCCTTTGTTGATTGAAGTATTGCCTAAAATATCTGCTCCGTACACAGATGTATAAGAACAGTACACTCAGGGCCGGCCAGGTGGTGCTAGAGGTAAGGTGTCTGCCTTGCAAGCACTAGCCAAGGAAGGACCGCGGTTCGATCTCCCAGCGTCCCAAATGGTCCCCCCAAGCCAGGGGCAATTTCTGAGCTCTTAGCCAGGAGAAACTCCTGAGCATCAAACAGGTGTGACCCGGAAAAAAAAAACACAAAACAAACAAAAAAGAATACTATACTCAAAGAAGATTGTGCTTGCTCCAGAATGGGATAATCATGAAACGACTTTTATAATGAATATTTTGTCATTCATTGTATATTGTGAGCTTGAGCTACAAATAAACACATGAATATGTCTTTATCTTTTAGTTTATTCTGTTCTTGATTTATTGCCTTATTTGAGTCTCTTTTCTAACCCTAAAATATCTTTATGCTTATTCCCATTGGACTAATACAAAACTCTATTCCTACACAGTACTAAAATGGTTCACCAGAAAACTGACCTGCTTTAAAGAAACTTATTTCCTTTGTGAGTTGTATTGAGACATACTTTTTAGAAATTGAAACATTGGAACCTAGCTCAATCACTGCACTATATCTATATCCATCTTCTTCTACTCTGGCTCTAAAAAGAAAAAATAAAATAAAAAGCCAATGGAGTAGTTGAAACTGAATGCTAGCACATATATCCAAAAGCAATCAGTGAGCTAAATAGAAAAATCAGGCAAAAGTAAAGAGGATATAAAGCATTCTCACCCACTTTGTCAATTTTGCTTCTATTTGCAGGACAATCTCTTTATGTACTTCTCAGAGTTTATATGAAAGCAAATGTCTGTATTCTCCTGAGACAATATTAAGAAGAAAGCAATGACGGGGGCAGGGGCAATAATGTGAAGAGAACAAAGGTAAAATTTGCAAGCCCAGTAGAACTGTTTTCCATTAAATTCTTTTTAAATACTGTTATCTAATTCAGAGGTCTGTGAACTATAGTAAAAAAGCCATATCCAGCTGCCATACCCATCAGTCTACTTATCTTATAGTTGTTTTTATCTTATTTGGTAAAACTCTGTTCTTACAATAGATTTTTTTATCATTTAAGTCTAAAGTATTTGGCACAGGTATGTTATTAAAATTATATCTGACATAATTTTCAGAAAAGAACCCAGGTCATTTAGAAATTAAATTATATTTTCACATACTCATATAGGCTATATATTGTTATATATTAAAACAACCTATGTTTTACATAGAAAACCTGCATGTATGTGTACAATCATCTTGGGGTGCCCCAAAATAAAATACAAAACATATTTCCTAGTAGAACTTACTAAATGCTCAGCAAAAAATACTCAGAACTAAATAATACTAAATATACTCAAAACTAAATGAATCCAGTACAAGCACTCTATTGTATAATGTAAATTTTAGCTGGAGACCTAAAGACAGAAGAGAGAGTTCCAGTTCTTTCACTCTAGCCTTATTTTCTGACCTTTAGATTGGATGCCTGATGCCCACCTGGTGTGGTTATTTAAATCAAATTACCATATGTACAGATGCATTGTTGAACCAAAGCTACACAAATAAAAGTTGTTGCTATGCACTATGCAAGTGACATCTTATATAAGAATGACACAGTTAACTAGTGATGCAGTTACAATATTTCCTTAGTGTCTTTTCCTTTTGCCTTAACATATCTTCCATCCCACCTCCAAGCCCCACATATATGGCAGCAAAGCCACAGACAGACAAGATTCTTTAGAATCAAGAAGTTAGCAACCAAGAAGTTGGCTCCAGGTACATATCTGGAGGGAGTATTTTCCAAATCATCTTCATGAAACTTTCCCATGTTCTCCCCTCTGTCATTTGTGGTTCATCTGATGGCATTTTTTCCCTGACATTTCCTTCCTTGGCTGTTTGCAGCTTCCTTTCATATGTACCTGTCACCCTTCCTTCCTTCTCTCTCCCCACTGTCCCCTTTTAATTTCACCCCAGTCCCCTTTGATCCTCTTCTCATTTCTAATTCTGAAGGCCCTTGGAAAAAGGGGGAGGGGAGGAAAACAAAAGGTTAATTTTCTCCAGCCTGCCCAGGCAGACTTAATGTAACAGAAGGCAGCAAATTGTATTGATTTAGTGACATGCAACTGTCCAGAAAGAGCTATTTATACATTATTCAGGACAAACACTGTCATAATGGACAAACAGCAGCAGCATCTGGGATGTTAATGTCTACAAATAAGATTATTCTTTGAAAGGATTAGGATGAAGCATTTTGTGTAATTAGATTTCTCCGTTTCAGGAATGAATTGCCTTTTAGCAGTAAAAGCTGTCACTGAGGGAGCCATTAGCTCCTTATAACTGAATTAAATGCATAATTAGTGGCATGATCACATTAGGATTTGTTTCATTTTTAACTAATCTGGGGTGGGGGGGAGCAAGGGAGCGCTGGGGAGCTGAGGTGGTGCCATTTCCAGGTCACTGCGGCCTTCCTCAGCTGGGATAGGCCTCAGCTGGCGTCCTGAAGTTGGTAAAAGTCAGGCGTGTGTGAATCAGAGCCCGGGCCTCGCCACTGCGACGGCCGAGCTATTCATCACTGGGTGGTGTGTGACAGTGACTGATGGGCTAGGCCCAGGCCTGGCACTTCACCAGTGCAAGAATCATACGAGCCAGGGAGCAGAATGACAGCTGGAGCGCTGTGTCAAGTGGTGGAGAGACCAGAGCTATTAATAATGTGTGCCACATGATCTCGGCCATGAGAAAACAATGATTTAGACATTGGTGAGAATAAAGATTTTACATTTAGTCTGGGGTGACTCTTCTCCTTGGCACTTGTAGAATAATCGCTATGTAATCAGCATGTATGAAAATCAAGCGATGCATATATTAGAATTTGGCCAGTGAGGGAAGAGGCATAAGTGGGTGGTGCATGGTGTGTGTGTGTGTGTGTGTGTGTGTGTGTGTGTGTGTGTGTGTTTAATCCTTGCGTTGGCTATATAGGCTTTTAATCCCATACTTTTGATACTTTTACAAATGTTTTATGATAACCAAGAGAGAATAAATCAGACAATAAAAAGAAAATTTGCATTTACTTCCTCTAGATCATTCACTTTTGGGGGAAAGTCTATTTCAATTTCTTGGTGAAGTGCTAGGTATTGTAAGAAGTGAAGTGCTGTAAGAAGAATGAAGAGTTTTGAGCATGTCCTAACCCTCACGATGCTCAACAGAACTGAAAGAGAGCTGGGATACTAAGTGTATATTATTGAAATAAGCTAACATTTTCTTTGCTTTAAGAAATCTCTAGTCTTGTTTCTTTAAAAAAAATAAGTTGGAAAGTAACAAAAAAGCTAGGTAAGGATTCTTTCATTCAACTTATTAAACAAGTGGGAGATGACCAAAGCCATTGAGCTTGTTCAGGACTGTCTACTAACTAGGCCTGAAGACTGCTATGAGGAGGACTGGAAAAGTTTGGGAATAGGTTCCAGATAGTTTCACCTTTCAGTGTGAGCAGTGGTGGTACAATGAAAAACAATGACAACATTCCATTCGTTATATTTTAATGCCTCAGGCCAAGAACAAGGTTCAAATGGTAGAGTATATAATTTGTACCACATGTTGCCCACATAGAAGTGCCTCTGTGGGTACCCTGGTAGCCCAAATCACCACTTCTGTATCCCAAATACTACCTGGAGGGACCATTCCAGTCACTCTCAGTATCAACCAGTGTCCCTGGTTCCCAACCAACAACAAATACCTTTTTCCTAACAAGTAGAGGAAATAAATAAGATATCATGACCAGCAACGTTTACCAGACCAGTGTCTTTGAGGCCAATAAATAAGTTGGAATCTAATAATTAATTGAGTACATTTGCAGATGCAAAACATTACAATTCTATAATGATAATATATTGTGACAGTAGGAAATATTTTGATTCAAAATTGAAAAAGACAATTGTGAGAAATGATCACTGGTAACCATGGTGATTTAGGACCATATTGTTTGTACCCTCCGAAGGAATGACTTGTGTTCAATTAAACACTTGTTAACCTTTACCAAACTAGAACGAGGCCATATTTAATCCTCTTAAGGAATGGATCAGCAAAAGTCAACAGTAGAGAAAAAGATAGCCACATTCCTTAAAGTTACATTTGATAGAACTTAAACTTTTAAAACAGATTTCAGTGAGTTACTAGAAAAAATGTAGAAGTTTATGATGTTATATTTGGAAGATGTATGTAAAAATTCGCATCTAACCTTTATATATTGGTGAGCATTAAGATTTCCTATTCTTTGAGGCAAATATTGACCCTGGCTTCACCTCGGTCAATATTTACCTCTCAGGTCAATAGATCTTGATGTTCACCTCAACAGAAGTCAATATCTACTTATTATCTCATTTCTATCTGTCAGGTACCAGTGTGTAATCAGTAATGTGAATTTTCTTCCCTTATGCATTTTCTGAGGTTAAGATCAGATTAATTTTGAACCTTATGCTATCTATTTGTTAAATACCTTCTCCCCACAGGAGCAGAGATGTTTTGTATAGAATATTAACTATGTATTTTCATCATCTTCAATTTCTTAGGCTCTGTCACCATCCCAAATTAAAAGGATGTACATGAATAGCCTAAAGTGTTTTAATATGAGAAGTTCATTAATTTAATTTATTCAATAAATTTTTACCTTTCCTATATCTAGCTTTAGACTGCAGACTCGATAATACATAGTCCAGATACAAGTGGATATAGTCCCTACCTTCAGGGAGCTTAGTATTAAGTGTGAGACTGTCAAAACCAGGGCATTTGTTTGCTTGGTTTTTATTTTTGTTATAGGGCCACACTCTAAAATGATCAGGTCTTACTGCTAGTTCTGCATATAAGGATTATTTCTGATAGGGACTGGGGAATCACATGTTGTCCCAGGGATTAAACCGTGTCAGCCACATGCAAGGCAAGTGCCTTACTTATTGTATGCAATTGCTCTGGTCTTTCAATTGCATTTTTCAGAGAGTTACTAGGCAGCCTACAGTCACATAATTTAGAACAGTGTTCAAAGTCTTTAATTTTGTCTTCCTTTAAAATGATATATTTTGTTGGTTGGTTGGTTTCTGGTTTGGAGTTTTTTTTGGACTGGGGGGTCGGTGTTTTTTGTTTTGTTTTGTTTTGGTTTGGTTTGGTTTTTCGTGTCACACCTCATGATACTCAAGAGTTTACTCCTGGCTATGTGCTCAGAAATAACTCCTGCACTCCTGGCTTGGGGGACTATATGGGATGCCAGGGGTCGAATCCAGATCCATCCTGGGTCAGCCACATGCAAGGCAAATGCCCTACTGCTGTGCTATCACTCTGACCCCACTTTGCTTGTTTTTAAGGCCACAAGCAGTTGTGCTCAGGGCTTACTTCTCATTTTTGCTCAGGAATTATGGGTTCAGGACCAATTAATTAAACCGAAGAATTAAACCCAGTTCACTCATGTGCAAGGCAAGTACCCTGCATGTTGTGCTATCACTTGGCCCCAAAATGATATAATTTTTACAGTATGAAAATTATTTAGTATCATTTAAAGACTTATATTTATGAATTCTTAAACTTAAGCTGATACAAATCCCGTTTTTCTTTTTACTTTTATATAAATTCTGAACAGGCTTTTTTAAAAGGAAACTGAGCCTTGATTTATGAAATTTTCCAAATTATACAGTTTAAATATTACCACCTTGACCAATTTCATTTACTAATGAACTACTAATTTACTAATTACTAATTTACTAATGAATTGCTAATTACCTAATGTGGAGCTAGAGACATGTATAGCTGTAAATCAATTCACACTGGCTCAAGCATAACACTGCTTCCCTTTTCCTAGACAGTCTTCTAATATTACACCTCTTCTATTTATTGTTAGTATATTTCATTCTACTACTACTTTTCTTCCTCCTCATTTTTTCTTTCCCTCCCCTTTTCTCTAACTTTCCTCCCTTCTATTTTTTATTTAGTTTTTGGGCCACACCTGGCAGTGATCAGAGATCACTTCAAGCGGGTTTGGGGAGAATATAAGTGATACCAATGTAAGTGAACACAGGAATTGAATGTATCTGCATGCAGGATAAAAGCCCTCCCCACCTTACTATCCATCCTGTCTGATTAGTTTTCTTTAGAAGGAACTTTTGACACATATTCTAAAACCTCAAATCTCAGAGATTTGAGGTGAGATTTTAGTGATTTCAGTGTGACTCAGGAAATTTTCAGGATTCCATCTGTGTGACCTCATAGACCAATATAAAACTACCAACATAATTTTTATTTACTTGACTCTAAAAATTCAGAACTTTGTATACTGAATTCTTTTATGAAAGGGGAGATTGGAGAGCTACATATGGCAGTCTTCAGGGTTCACTCCTATTTCTGTGCTTAAGGATCCATTTTTGTGATCCTGGGGTCCATGTGGAGTACCTAGATTAAATTAGAGTTTAGATACATACAAGATAAGAACCTTGACCTCTGTTAGTTCTCTCTTTTCCCCCATAGTTTTATTCTTGATCTTTGCAGAAGGGAGAACCAGACAGACTTTCCTAGAATATTTCTCCATTCCATGGTATCCCAGTCTTCTTTCCACTTGAATTTCAAGTCTCATTTTTCATGCTCTATTTATCTTTTTTTTTTTTTTTGGCCCACACCTGGTGACGCTCAGGGGTTACTCCTGGCTATTCGCTCAGAAGTCGCTCCTGGCAGGCACGGGGGACCATATGGGGAACGGGGGGAATTGAACCGCGGTTCGTCCTAGGTTAGCGCAGGCACCTTATCTCCAGCGCCACCGCCCGGCCCCCAATGCTCTATTTATCTTATAGAAAAAATTACTTGAAGATTCCTTACTTACTCAGAGTGGCAAAGATCAAACCATCAATAGAAAAATAGCATACACGGGGAAAATATATACAGCAGCATTTAAATGATAGAGGCGTGCCTTTTAAGTCATTGATAAAGAACTTTAGGTGGTTTCTGACATTTTTAATGCCTGTTAATTTACTCTTTGGAATGCATTTGTGAGTTGTAGATAAATTAGCTGTTAAAAGTCTTTATTTATATCGTTTCAGGAACATATCTGCTTACCAAACAACTCAAACTATAGCTTTCAGTTGAAAAAAATTCCTACTGCAGATATTATCCACAAGACAAGAGATTTACATTCAACCATAACCTCATGATATATATACACTGGCGTGATAAAGTCACTACTACAATTTTAAAGAATAGAAGTTTGCTATTCCAAATACAATGGCAATCAACTTTGTAGAGATATCATCTAAAACAAGTTTATTGGCTTCTTTCCATCTATATTATTTCAATAAAAAATGAAAACAAGTTCCAGCATACCTAATTTTTGGTTTTTGGTTGTGATTATTATGTGGAAAACCATAAATAAAGAACAAGGGAAACAAATGTCATAGATTTTATTTCTTTGCTCTCTGCCCATCACTACTGCCACTACCTCCTCTATAGCGAGAGTGATATTTAATATATATATATATGTGTGTGTGTGTGTGTGTGTGTGTGTGTGTGTGTGTAGTTTAATGTATCACAGAGTATGCACACACAAATATATAAATACCTTTTCTAAACAGGGACTCAAAAGAAATGATAAGAAATAAATGCCAGTGATAATTATGGCAATATTCAAAAGGGAAAAAAGCCCCCAAATAAACATTTTGTAATGGACAGAATAGATTCATCACCTGGTGGAACATGTTAAAAATTCTTCAGATTGGGGCTAGATCAACAGTACATCAGGTAGCACTTTTCCCTTGCAAGCAGCCAATTGAGGTTCGATCTTCAGCATCTCATATGGTTCTTCTCACATCACCAAGAGTAATTTATGAGCACAGAGCCAGGAGTAAACTCTGAACATTACCATGTATGTTCCAGAAGCAAGTGTTTCTTACTTGTGTTCTTACTCCAGGTTCAGGACTTAATCTTTGTGGGAGTCAGCGGGCCTATGGAATAACTGGAATTGGCTGCATCCAAGGTAAGCATTTCACCCCAGATACTATCATCCCCATCCCGTAGCACTCATATTTCTAAGAATAAATGATTAATTATGTTAGTTTATTCTCAAAACCAAAAGTAGTCAATTTCATAGATAAAACTGATTTTATAAAATTTTAAACCAAAATAAATAAATAAATAAATAAATTTTAGACCAAAAAAAAAAAAAAGTTGCAAGCAAAGAGGCTAAGAATGCCCATTTCTGAACACCAACCAATTGAAGAACATAAAAAATTTTTGAAGTTTTTCTTTATTTAATCACCTTAATTACTTACATGATTGTAGTCGGGTTTCAGTCATTAAAGAACACCCCCCCTTCACCAGTGCAACCTTCCTACCACCAATGCTCCAACTCCCTCCTTCCCCAGCCCCTCCCTGTATTCAAGATGGGCATTCTACTTCTCTCGCTCATTAACATTGTCATGAAAAAATTTTTATTCAAACTGGCATTTTCATGAAGAAAAACTAACATATAAATGTCATTTCTGTAAATGAAATCAATCTAGGTTCATTCAAAAACACCAAATCATTATATACTTTCCAGAAATTATCTAATGTATATGTAAAATCATTTGGCACAGTTGTTTCAAGTTTAATTTTAAATTCCAAACCAAATTTTGAAAATAAAAAGCCTCTTAAAAACTTCCTTTCTTAGAGATGTCTTTATACATACTCAAAAACAATCTCTTTTTTTTATAACTACTACTCAATAACTAAGCAATTGAGGCGTGAAAAAATTACATTTCAGTCTCATAGACTGGTATGCTAGTGATTTGAGTGATTTGTTTTAGGTGATTTATTTCTATCCTCAATACTGGAGAACTCCAGTAATGAACACATTTCTACACACTCACTATTGTCTCCTCATTCCCCACCCCTGACCTGCCACATTTACCTGGATAGGTCATAACAGCCACCATAGAATTTCCCAGCTGCTTTTCACTGTCTTATTACTTTACTTTCCATCTAAAATGTACAATATAGAATTCAGTCAAAAGAAAAACAGCTTCCAGTGGCAATGATACTCATTTCCAATAGATCTGTTAAGTCTGCCACAGTTAAAATGGTGATCATTTCAGTTTTAAACTGACTGTGACGAAAATCAATAGATCTCTTTCACCTCTGAAAAACTGGGTTCAGATCTGAATTTGCTCTCAAGTAAAATCAATTTGGTGGCCTATGAACCTGGTGTCTTAGAACCACCAGTTCCATCACACAATCACCCTGTTGCTTTTATTTAGCCAGGTTGTCTTTACTCTAGAGAGACAAGAGATCATAGGTGAGAGACAAGCCAAGATGGG
>PVKC010032396.1:0-14247 GCA_004027635.1 Crocidura indochinensis | reverse complement strand
TTTAAAATCAGGGGTTGATTGAGATGGTACAGAGGTCGAGATGGCATATGCCTTGTATGTGGAAAACTCGGGTTTAATCCCCAAGTAAATATCATCAGGTATAGACTGAAGGTTTCTAACAACTGTCAAGGTGGCCCATGTAATCTCAAGTTTGTCAAGGCCTAATAGTCACTATATCTTTTTGAATTTGCATTAAAGTACTTGACTTTTGGGACAGGAGTTACCAGAATAGACCTATGGGTAGCCAAATGACCACTTGAGAGAGCCCCATAAATTAAAAATATAAAAATAAGTCAGGATGTTGAAAATTTGTCATCTCTATATTTATAAGATGAAAAAGAGGCAGCACATGGAGTCATCAAGTGTAATAAAGTTTAGGGATGTAATCTAGGGCTTAAAGTCTTCAAGTAAGAACAGAGATGTTCAGAATGTTTTGGAGATTAAAGCAGTAAATAAGGGATTGAATTGCATGATAGCAGAGATGTCAATGATGTGGAAAGTTTACAATAATGAGAAAAATGAAGAGCTAAAAATACATCATTAATAAGTAAGATATGAATGCAAATACATTATTCAATACAGGGAAGAAGTTTCTGGCATTGCCTAGCTTCTATAAGACCAGGACATGTTAGGAAGCTTCATAGATACTCTTGATGTTATTGGAGAAATTGACTGAAGAAGAGAATTAGCCAGGTGTTAGAGATGTTTCAGAAGATCTCTTTAGTTAAAAAAATACATTTATGATAAAACTATTGACATATTTATTTAAGGAAATATTAGTTTTATAAATAAAATATTAGCACATAAAGCTGATAATATATTTTATTTTAAAATACATCACTTAGGGAACTAGAGGTATTACAACAGGCAGAGTTTTTATCTTATATGTGATAGACAAAATTCTATTCTACATAAACCATATGTTCTCCTGAGCACCACCAGGCATCCATGGTGATCTCAGAAGTAAGTCCAAATAGCAATGGTTTGATCCAAAAACAAATAAAAGATGACTAGAACCAATTATGTAATTCTACCTGAAGTTCAACCTTCTTTTTAACACTTAAGAAAACATTCTCATCTAATTCACCTACACATTTGAAATCCAAAGTAAATATTGAAGCTTTGGTGGTACTTTTGTGGAATTATATTATATATACACTAAAATAATATACTACAAAATATTAAATTCAGGGGCCTGAGAAATAACACAGTGGTATGGCATTTGCCTTGCATGCAGCTGATTCAGGATGGATGATGGTTCAAATTTCAGTATCACATATGGTTCCGAGTGCCTTCTAGGAGTGATTTATAAATATAAATGTGCAAATATATATGCAAATATATATATAGTATAGGATATTATTACATACTGTCTTTTATTTTTCTTATGTCCCACAAATGAGTGAGATTATTCTCTTTCCCTCTTCCTGATCTTCATTGCTATCACTACTATCACTACTATTTTTGATCCTCATTGCTATCACTATTATCACTAATATTAATATCCTATTATTGCTAATAGGATAATTGCTAATAATAATATCCTATTATTGCTAATATTATTATTGCTAATAATAATATCCTATTATTGCTAATAAATATATAGATATAAGATTCAATCATTTGAAAAATAAATTCAGAGACCAGGACTAAAGTCTATTCAGGAATAAAGTGCATTCTTGACTTCTGGGAGGTTGGGTTCAAACCAAACATCAAATGGTTCCTAGTTATCACTTGGAATAACCCTTAGCACCAAGTCTATAATAGCACCTGGACATCATGGGGCATCATCTCAAAAAACGAATTGAAGATACATCAGTCTCCTATTTCTAAGCAGCTTTCTATATGTTTGAAATATATAAGTATATAAAAAGTCTATATCCTATAGTGCTTATAATCTATTGAAAAGTTATAATAATTATGTAAGTTTATATTTATATACAATAAATATAAAACTGTTTGAGTACTATGATATAAGGAAAAAGAAAAGCAACCAATGTGTTTCATATTCCTAGGCAATGTACTGCAAATTTGAATTTGGTTTTCAGGATAGGTTTCTTTGAAGAAAGAACATTTCTGTAAAGATTTGAAAGGCTGAAAAAATGAGAGAAGTGGAAAGAAGCAAGTCAGGCAAAGAAAGAATCCTACAGAAGTGTTGGAGACAGATGGGTTCTTGTCCTCATCTTTCTCAAATAGAGTGAAGGAAAATAAAGATGCAGAGATGAGGCAGAAGGATAGGTTAAGAGGGATCCCATCCCATTCCCAGAAGCTTGGAAGAATTTTTACTCTGATGTGGAAGCTTTTAAGGGAGAAGTGAGAGTGATTTAGTTAGGTTTTTATTGTGGAAATTAGATTATGGAAAGTCAAGGTTCAGTAGCAGTAAACAGTGTTGATATTCTGGATGGTGTTCTGAATGAGGAGAAAGCTGATAGATGGAGAGGAAGGTGCTTGTTCCTTAGATGTATCTGAAAAGTCCGGGAAAGACTTTCCCAATACATAAAATGTGGGTGAAAAATTAGTGAAAAGGGGCAAGAGGAGGTGTAATTCTGGATTGTGCCTAGCTATGATGCATTTTGTATCACACACATTGGTCTGGGTGTCTGTTATAGAGGACTTACCTTTGCCTTTACATTTTGTTCATAAATAGATTAAATCACTACTAGTATAAGTATCACACTATAGTATGGCATTAGTAATTCAATAACTACTAGTACCATAAAGCAAGAGACAAAAATATTTTCTCTATTCTTATATGTGGGAGATCGAGGAACCTTTGCCACATTTACAGTTCTTAGAGTTTACTCATCCCTCTGTGCACAAGGATCATTTCTAGCAGCACTCAAAGGACAGCCATGGTTAAAATCCAGGTCAGCATGAGCAAAGCAACCATCTTAGCCCCTGTTTTAGTTCAATGGACCTCTGACACTGCTTAAATTTAGAAATCTAAAGGCTCTGTAAAAGAACTAAAAATAAATGGTCTTATATGTTACAGAATAGTAACAATGATAACATATATGATAACAAATCAGATTAGAGCCCAATAAAAGTTTATTTACAAAAGCAGGAGTTGACATATAAATTGTAGTTGACCAATGATTCTTTTGAGATTATAGACTTATAACCCCAGAGTTACCTGAATTATCTTAAATTTGGTCATCAGCAAACTTCACAAAGCAAAGTCATATTTATTACCAATTGATTTTTAACTTGATTGATTTATTACTTTATTTGCAAAATGACTCAGTTTGGGTATGTACAACATCTAACTAACAGCTGGGCATTTGATACTCCCCCTTTATAAAATATATGGAAATTTATTTTATTTATAATGATATATAAATATATGTATACAATATATTTATCAAGTATATAGAAAGCCTAGAAATATAGCAAGAGTCTGATATTTTCAAGTTTTCATTATAGCTTTTGTCCGAGTTCCTATATCACTGGCCATATCTCTGGAATTAATAAGGATTAATATTACATCTACTTTTTATTAATTTAAGTCAATATTATGAATGGTTTTATATATGGTTTTACTTTAAAAAGTAAAAACTATGGGGCCTGGGAGATAGCATGGAGGTAAGGCATTTACCTTTCATGCAAAAGATCATCGGTTCAAATCCCGGTGCCCCATATGGTCCCCCGTGCCTGCCAGGAGCAATTTCTGAGCATGGAGCCAGGAGTAACCCCTGAGTGCTGCCGGATGTGACCCAAAAACCAAAAAATAAAAAATAAAATAAAAAACTAGCATAAGTGATATTCTGTGTTAAACTGGCCAACGAAGTGCTGCTCTAATGTAACTTTTTTTTTAAAAAAAGTAGGAATCTGTCAGATAGGTTTTGCTTGTGCTTTGTTCCTACAGTTAGAAAAATGACAGAACTAAAAATAGAGCCCTTGAATTTCACCCAACTATTTTATCCATATTACTAAAATGGACTGGATCCCCTATGTTGGAATGTGATTGTACAATTATTAATTAGGTACTTTCCCAGAAAACCCACTACGTTAACCTCAAACTGCCATTTCCTTATTAGGACATAAACAAAAGAGACAATAGAAAGAGTAATGATATTTTGCTTTCCACTGCAGTGCATCCAGAGGTGATGTGCTTTGAAGTTAATAAAGCTGAAGTGCTCAGATCTTTCATTTTCCAGACTGATAGTTCTCACTTGGCCATGCTTTATAAATTTTTGAAAAATTGAGTATTTGTGTATTTTTTACATAAGTTCTCCAAAACCATGTAGGTTACAGAAACCAAAGATCTGTTCCCAATTATACTCAACTCTGACAAAAATTATTCCTTATTTTATAATCAATTACTTTTTTTAAAAAACAAATTTAATTATGATCCCTAAGAGCAATAATCACTTTAAAAATAAAGAAGTCAACTCAGTTCAACAATCATTCATTCTTGATCTGGAATTTCTCCTTCACTATTTAAAAGCAGAATGCTCCTATTTGGTATGATTTAGTAAGTTATTTTGGAAGGCTGAGAACAATTTGTATGGATCTTTATAAAGCATCACTCAAATACCCTGCCAAATAAGACCTTCTAGGTCTACTTTCAAATCGTCCGGGGAATCAGCTTCCCATCTTGCTTTTTTCTTCAGTGTCATTCCTGTTCAAATGACATTTCATGGAAAAGCCACATTAAATACTATGTCTACATACTTTAACCTTACTCAGTTTTAGTGTTTGTTCACAAACATTTTTATACTCACTTAGATATATGTATCCATGTCCTTTCCTTTCCTTCCCACTGTCACATCGATGGAAACTCCTTAATTCTTCCTCAGATTTATTTTATTATCAAAACATAATGCCTGGAATAGTGCCCTTCACACTGAAGACAATCAATAGATTATGATATAGTAAACAAATGTTACATAGAATTGACTCTATGTGATGATTGCACTAAGTACTGAGGTTTTATCAGTATGACAGATAACTCATTACAGAAATGAGTAAGTAACTGCCCCATCAGTGAATACTTTAATAGTTACATGTGCTAAGTAAGTATGCAGCAAGAACATTGGCATAGCCTAAAGGGTTAAGGCAGACCTCAGAGAGACAAAATATTTTTTAAATATGACTTCAGAGATTCAAGAGCTATATTCAGTCATTACCTGCAAGACAAATACGATAATGAGATTTAACTCCTCTTTCAATTAATTTCCAAACATATCTATGTATGAGAAAATGCCATCACCCCTGACAAAATGTGCTGCTTGGTACATTCCCAGATTTTCCAGATGACAAGAAATAGACAAGCTGTCAAATAGGTTAATACAGCCAATGAAGGGTTAGGTTGGCTGAACTTAAATTTATCTACCAACTCAAAGAGCCTATAATTAATTACTTCATTCCTTCATTGCATAAATATTTATTAAGCCTCTACTCAATGTCAGGCACAGAAAAGCTAAATTCATGTGTTGTTTGTGTGCATAAAAGGTATCCTAATTGGACTCACTCTTGCTCTCCTGCTATATTTCAGCTCACAGACAACTGCCAGCTAATTTTCAAGTATATCACTGCTCAGAATAGTCATATCCCTGTCTCCCCTACTCACACCACTTACTCAAATCCCATGAAAAGCCCTAAGCTGGCGTTAGTCAATCCTACCCATATTGTTTATCTTTGTTTATCTCTCCAAAGAACATGCTCCAGAACAAGCCTCCACCATTTTGTTTGAAAACCTTATGTAGCATTTATTTTACGTTTACATTTGTACCAGTGTCTCAGTCTCAGAGTTCAATTCTTCCTCACATTGAAATGAACCTTCACCCAGGTGAATACTGGAAGTGACTTAGGCATAAAAGTCCTCCTAAGAAATAATAATACAGTCAAAAATTCTATATTTTTGCTTCATGGAGCCCTTTGCCACAAAGATTCAGTGTTAGTTTCCACTGCTCTTTCTTACTTGAATTTAACTTCCTCTTTCACCCTAGAGTTCTGCTCTGAGAGCTGACACTTTTGCCTGGGGCTCAGATTCCCTGCTTGGCCTTGTCAAGCTGACCAGTTTCCACCTAAAGCAGGAAAGTCTTGAGCTTCCAGAGCAGCTGGGTTTGGATTCCCTGCTGATGGGGATGCTGACATAAGCTTGTGTGATGGGAATCCAAAGGCCAGACAGCAACTGGGCAGAGTTGTTACCTGAAATGAGTAAGTATAAGACGTGCCAAGTTGCAGTCAGAATAAAAATGATGAGGTGGGTGATAAATGAGTCTGAAAACAACAGACAATATGGAAGTGGCCCAGGAGCTGGAGCAATAGTAATGCCGGTGAACGCTTACCTTGAACACTGCAAACGCGGTTCCAGCCCCATCACCCGTATGATCTCGACCAGAAGTGATTACTGAGTGCAGAATAAGTTCAGAACATCACTAGCTGCAACACAAAATTTAAGAAATTTTAAAAACCGGGCTGGACTGATGGTGCGGATCAGTATGGCATCTGCCTCGCCGGCCCTAGCCTACAACAGACAGCTATTAGATTCCCCACCACCTCCCGGGATCTCATATGGTCTCCTAAGCCAAGAGCGATTTCTGAGTGCATAGTCAGGAGTAACTCCTGAGCATCACTGGGTGTGCCCCACCAAATAAACAAATAAATAAACAAACTCAGTGTTATTACCAGGTCAAACCCCTGGGCCACTGAGTGTATTTGGTGATTATTCTATTCAGACAGACTAATTCTGTTTTTCCAACACCTGTGTACATTTTCCTTTTCTCCCTCTTTCTTATCCATTTGTTACTGAAAGACAATTTATCTTGAGATGAATCACACTAATTTCTGTTCATCTTAAAGTTTTTTCTCTCTCTCTCTCTCTCTCTCTCTCTCTCTCTCTCTCTCTCTCTCTCTCTCTCTCTCTCTCTCCCACCCCCGCCTTCAAGAACTATCAGGTATCCTCATATACCATATGTCTCAGAAACCATCTTTCAACTGATTTTTCTCCTCAACCTTTCATAATGAGATACTGTAAATTTTTTCTAATTTTCTTTATTGAAATAGAACTTTCTGGGTACCAGCTCTTAAGTATTTGACCAATATTAAGTCATGAACCTTAACAATCCTAGGCAGTCAGCATTATGACAATACCTGATTTATACATATAGCATCAGATTCACAGAAACTTTTAACTTGCCCAGAGACACTTAGTAAGAGCTAAGAATTTTAGCTGACTATTTGAATTTAGACAGCTTAGCTCCAGAGTCTCTGTCCAGAACTTACTTCTCAGATCACAGCTATTTTTAGAAGAAAAACAGGTTTATTTCCACAAATGTAAGAACACATCAACATCACCATTTGTGATATGGGCAGCAGAGAATGAGTCTATGCTGAATTTTCTTTGTAGGATATTCTGCATATACATACAGACACAAAAATAAAATGCCCAAATTCTATGTAAGAGAATCTCAAACACTTATTGTTTGCCCTCCACTTTCTAGGGGAAAGGACACTCAATAACACCTCACCCCAATCCCCGAACTTGACCTTCTTTAAGGAAATATAGAGAAAGTATCCTCCATAACTTGCACCTAAGGCTATTACTGCACCAGCCATGGCTCCAGCGATGGTGAGGTGGTCTTGAAGTACAGTATAAGTTCACAGTTTATGAATCTCTCTCCACACCTTTATGCACCATGTGTAAGTTAACCCATATAAGACTTCGAGAAAACAAATGTTTTGGCATCAATGATACTGAAGAAATATTATTAAACTTTGAAACATCTCATGTAATACCAACTGAATTAATTATTCTCATAACTGTATACTATCAAAAATTAGGAATGCATAAATACTTCTACTAACTTCTTGATTTTTTTCTTGAAATATTTCCATGATTTGCACGAGTAACCTTCTATTGTACAGCATCTAATAAATCAATTTACTAGCACTTTGGGGATGACTTCTCCATGAGAGCCTGGTAAAGAGTAAAATTTGGTATCATTCCCACTTGACAGATAAATTTATAAATAAACCATAATTCCTTCTATAGAACAAAGGTCCAACTTTGGTCACTGCAAGAGTTATGGAACATTTGTTTTATTTTCACTGTCAGTTGTCACTCATGATTCTTCACGTGTTCCATGCCTCCTGATAGTGCAGTTATTCTAAAGCAATGGTGAAAGGGCAAAAATGTAAAATATCTTGACATGGAAGGGTAAAATCTTTCTTCAGAATGTGCCAAAAAATAGGTTAGCAGCCTTTCTTCTTAAAACTTGTAAGTGAAATTATAAGCAATAGGCAATTTTCAGGTTGTCAAATATTCATAATCACTATGATTTCTGAATTTAATACAATGTAGCTGTGATTATTGTTGCTTTTCTGCCTACAAACATGATATATTTTTCTTAAATATACATTTTATATTTATGAAACCCCACTAAAAATGATGCAGTCAAATTTCGAAATTAGGTTTCTTTAACTTCTAATATGTGGTTTCTATTCCATTCAACAGGGCTATTATAGGGCTATTATAAGGTTTTTTTTTCCCTCTTACCAATGCTGAAATATTTAAACATCTGAAAGAAACACGCAAATGTTTCTATGTTAAAAGAAACAGTGTTCTTTGGAAAACATGAATTATATAAACTATAATTAGAACTTCAAATTAAAAGTACTTAAACTAAGATTACAAATTGCTGTGTTAAAAAGATACTGAGAATTTAGGAGGAAAATTTAACGCTGACTAAATTAATTATCCCACATTCCAAGCTGTTCTATCTCCTTCATGCCTGTCCCTCTGCCATCAGTGATAATACCAGGCATTGGTTCTACTACAATGGATTCAGGTGTGATTTTTCTGCTTCTCTTACAATTAGACTTGGCATTTTCTACTTGAAAAATGAAATTTCGGGGCCTGAGAGATAGCATGGAGGTAAGGTGTTTGCCTGTCATGCAAAAGATCATTGGTTCGAATCCCGGTGCCCCATATGGTCCCCCATGCCTGCCAGGAACAATTTCTGAGCATGGAGCCAGGAGTAACCCCTGAGCACTGCCGGGTGTGAACCAAAAAAAAAATTCTGTTATTAATCATTAACTGAGCATGGCTACTGGAAAAAGGCAAACTCAATATCTAGAAGATTATAAATAGAATAAAAGATTTCAAAATACTTAGAAATAACCTGCTAATTTTCAATAAAAATGAGTCATGTACTTATTTGGGGACATATCAGAGATTGAGAAATTACAAAATAAAACATTTGTGCCACTGCAAAGTAAATAGTGTCAGCACTCAATGGAGTCAGTACATGTGGAACTGAGTGAGGAAGCACTTATACAATAAGCTCATTCTTGTTTTAATAACATATTGAAATAAAATTTAAAGAGATGACCCAAAATCTCATATGGTAAGTTTAAAAATAGCTAAGTAAACCTCATTAGCTGTGGTAGTTCTTTATTCATTACAAATGTAAGATCATAAAAACCAGTCATTTATTTCTTCACACTCTCCTTAGTTTCTACAATACTTGGTTCAGCTACAGGTAAACATCATTAGAAATGCTCACTTCCTCATATTCATTGGCAAAAGGAAATGGTGCAATTCTTTCATTTCTAAATCATATTGCCTTTTTCCTATGAACTTAATACTATCATAAAACACTAATAATAGAATAGTGGAGTATAGATTGATTCCTACAGACTAATAGAGTTTAGATTATACCTGAAGAGATGAAATAATAAAAAGTCATTAACCCAAAATCTTAGCAAATAATTACTTTGTTGAAAATCTATAGTCTCGAGCACACCAGTATTTTTCTGTTAAAAATTCTAACCTTAGTTGAAATTATTTTCTCTAATATTTCAGCACAGGTTTACACATTTTTTCATGTAAAATATCAATATTCCAAACCAATGTTAATATTATGAGTCAAGAATAAGTTTTCTACATTAACAAATGTAAAAAAAATTTTCAATGCCACTCTGAATTTGCACTCACTCTTAAAATAACAGAATATATACTATACTCTGGATCAAAAATTTTAAGATTGTAAAGTGACATATTAATGAAAAATTATTTATTAAATTTGATGCATTTTAAGTACATATCAGAAAACTGTTAGAAGTAAAAAAAGCTTAATCTATCAGTGCTAATTGAATATAGGCAACACAACAACCAACAATGAGGTACAAATTTAACAAAATAATATTTTAACGTTTCTATTTAAAATATATGCAAGTTTATTATTTAAAACAATGCAAATTGTTTCTAGAGTAAATATAATTTCCTAACAGCAAAAAAACATATATGGAAGAGGGTTTCTTCTTTTCATCTTCAATAGGTCTTTAACACTCTTCTTTTTTTTTTTCCACTCTAATCTTTCCATATGCTAAAAGAAAATCTGAGCTCTTCTCCCATTTTCCCTGCAAGGTGTGCAGAAACTCATAGTCTTACTAGTACCTCATTGAATTTATTCCTCCCTCTGGCTAAATAGTCATTATGTCTACTTTCAGGAACATTCACAAAATCGCTACAATCTAGTGTATATGATTTGATTAGCTGACTCTACAGCTATCCTCCTACCTTATAAACTAGCTTTCAAGATACCATCTTTTTTTTTTTTGCCTTGTATGTTCTTGAGGCAATGACTTTTAAAATTTATTTTCTAAGCTTTCTCCCAAATCTCATTATATCAAAGAAAAGGTATGAGATTGTCATTTTTCATTTCGGGCTTCCTCAATAGATACTCAGAAATTTATGATTCTACAATTGATCTATCAGACGCAACTGCCAAGTGTCAAAATATAATAGAAAAATGATACCTAAATGTTTATAGTTTTTATAATTCGCAAAGCATCATCACAAGTTTATTTTATTGGATCATCGCAAAAACCATTCAGGTGGGCAGAAAAATGTGACACCCGTCATATAAATTGGCCAAGTAAAATCACTAGAGTAGTTTAGATTATAGAAGAGCAGAGAACTCAAGCCAGTTCTTCAATTCTCATCATCCTCAGCACATCCTTTCCAAAACACACAGAGCTCCTATTTTCTATAAAGATCCAGTGTCTCCTTTTATCTTTACACATTCTAGCACCAAAATATAAGAATTCTGGGTGTTATTCAAATGAAATAGCAAATAAAGATTTTATGTCTCCTGAAGTTGGTGATGTATATGGAATGAAAAGTAATTCATCTTTCCCCAATATAATTAATGTTTCAAAGAGCAAAACTAATGAGAATATTTATTTCCGAACCATAAATATTTAGTATAAGGTTTGTTCTTTAAGTTCCAGTTTTGCATTTACTTTCAAAACAATAAATCAATGTTATAAAAGCTTCACATTACTGAGAAAATATATCTACAGAGTAATTTCAATGAAGGAAGATTTCTACAACATTTTAGTTTTTGATATTTAAACCTTATACACATTTACATAATACATGCCACTAAACCTTGATACCATATCATGAAAGTTGGCTGTTAATATTATATTTTAAGTTCTCTGGGTATAAATATTATTAGAAATTTTCAGAGTGAACCCAAGAAGGAAAACACAACTAAAACATGTCACAGACTTTTCATAAGCTACATAAGAAGCAGTCAGGAATCATGCATGATGGAATAGGTACCAGCTAACAACATAGATCATTTTAACGTTATTTAGACAAGAATAAAAATAATCCACATGGAGTACAAAATCCAACAGTTTGGAGTGACCTTTTAATTCCATACAAGCTAAAGTCAAGGATTCATATTTAAATCTAAGACTATCCAACAAAGAATCACACTCCCACACAACTTGCAATTTGGCTCTCTCCTTCCCTAACTTAATGGAAATTTATCAGGCCAATGGGATAGAGAAGAGCACAATTATCCAGTGAATTGGTCTTCATCAAGAGAGCTAATCTGGATAATTGAAGCTCTGTGATCTACTTCCACTTGAATTGCTCTGTACCCATTCAATAAAATATGTAATTATGTAACTCTCTGCTTTAACTCCTCTTCATGAATTCACTGCTAGCTGTGAACTAGGGCTATGGGATTATATTAATATAAGATGATTATATAGATGTTGGAAGTTAAGTTACTTTGTAATCTTTTCTCTTTTTTCCCAGCTTATGGTTTCATACTGTGTCTTGTGTGTCTCTATATTAAGGAAGAAATACACATGTTAACCAAGCACTTTAAATAAAATTAAATCAGTTGTCCTTCTACCAAATATATCCAGACTTATTTTAGATTGCAGTGATGCATCAAATTAGTCATAATTTAAATAAATAAATTAAAAGATACTTTAGTTGGATAGACATTACAGGCTCATTCAAAAAAAATTTTAGGAACGATTTATTGACCTTGTTTATATGTATGGCCATAATTTATTTCACATTTACTCTATGCATCTTTAAATTTTCCCAGAGTTGATTAATAATTTTTTCCTCAAGGGAAAGAAACAGAGAGAAAAAAAGAAAATGACTCTAGTCTATTCATTTTGGATGAGTCAGAAGTCAACACACCATAATAAAAATTACTTTATAGGATTTCACACTGGAGAGGAGAAAGTGTTCTGAAACTATTCCAGTGAGACTCTGTCTCTGCAGGTGTCATGAAAACACCATAACTTTGATCAATTCTTCAGACTTTGTCTGTATACAAGTATTACATACTTCTAAACTTGGACTTGAACATTTTAATTACTGAGATCAGAAAAATGTGAGGTTTTTTATTGTTAATTGGAATCCATTCTTTGAGGTTATGATAAAATTTTAGCAGAATTTTAATTAATTTAATTAAATGTATTACTTGCTTAGAATTAATTTTTCTGCTAAGGCTCAAAAAACACTGAGCACTTTTCTGATCCAAATGGAGAATCAGGGAGGAACACACATCTCCCAGCCCACGAACTCCACCACAACATACAGTAAAAGCCATACTACAACTATGTCAATGGGGAAACAATACCAGACAAGAGCATGCATAGAGAATGAAGATGGCAGCTCTAATGTCCGAGAGAATATCAACCACATAGTTAACCTCTCAGACAAGGAGTTTAGAGTAATAATATGGAGGATGCTCATAGAATCAAAGAAAGACTAGATCAAGCTGAAGAGAACACAATCAGAAAAATTCAAACTGAAATAATAGGGCTGAAAAACTCAGTAGATAAAAATTAAAAACTGAATGTAAAGTCTCTCAGAATAACAGCAGCTGAGGACAAAATCAGAAAGCTGGATGATGAAATGCAAAAAACCTCCATATAGCAGAAGATAATGGAAAAGAACATTAAAGCGAACAATCAGACAATGGAAAAAAATACTCAAAGAATGTGAACAGATTAAAATAGAAGTTCTTGACAAATTCAACAGAAACAACATAAGAATCATTGGAGTCCCAAAGATCCAGGAAGAAAATCCCCAGGAAGAATCAATAGTCAAGGTCATCGTTACAGAGAAATTCCCAGAGCAAAAGATGGCATTCAGCCAAATCCTGTATGCCCAAAGAGTACCAGCTAAAAGAGACCTGAAGAAAAGTACCCAAGACACATCCTAGTCACAATGACAAATCCACAGATAGAGATAGAATACTGAAAGCAGAAAGATCAAAAAGAAAAATTGCCTTCAAAAAGTATCCTTAAGATTTACAGCAGAACTGTCACAAGAAACCCTAAAGGCCAGAAGGCAGTGGTGGGATATTGTGCCAAAACTCAACGCAATGAATGCTTCACCTAGAATACAGCACATTTCAAATATTTCAGGTTTGAAGGAAGAATACATAGCTTCACAGATAAACAGAAGCTCAGAAACTTTACAGACTCAAAACTAGCCTTAAAAAGAAAATGTGTGGGGCCCGGGATAGAGCATGGAGGTAAGGCGTTTGCCTTTCATGCAAAAGGTCATCGGTTCGAATCCCGGTGCCCCATATGGTCCCCTGTGCCTGCCAGGAGCAATTTCTGAGCATGGAGCCAGGAGTAACCCCCGAGCGCTGCCGGGTGTGACCCAAAAACCAAAAAAAAAAAAAAAAAAAAAAAGAAAATGTGTAAGATCTACTTTAAGACAAGACAGACAACAGACGCAACAAACTTCTACACAAAGATGAAAATAAATCCCATGACATTTCTCTCTCTCAATGTCAATGGACTAAATGTACCAGTTAAGAGACACAGAGTGTCAAAATGGATCAAAATTCTGAAGCCAACATTCTGTTGCCTACAAGAAACACATCTAAATAGTCAGAATAAACATAGACTCAAAATAAAAGACTGGAGGAAAATCATCCAAGCAAATAACTCCATTAAAAAAAG